>PVHP010000421.1:0-151423 GCA_004024765.1 Zapus hudsonius | reverse complement strand
TAGTCCTTGTGGCAAGGGATCCTGTATATCTTAGTACTCATCCCGGTCTTCCTGGCCCAAGTGTGTTGTTACTGATGGGTGCCATGCCTCCGGACAGTCTCCCCCACCACGGCTCTCACAATCTTTCCGCCCCCTCTTCCGCTCAGTTCCCTGAGTCGTGGTGGGTGAGTATTAAGGCTGCTTTAATGTTGCGATCTTAGAGGTCCTTGTGTCGATATATGTAAGCCATTTTACCATCTTAAACTTCACCATGATATTCATATAAATCCCCCCTGAAATGTGTATCTTTGTGACATGTCACATACAATATATCAGATTATAGAAATCATTAGACACGGCTATTTCTATTTCTCCCTGAACTACGGATTTTAAATATCAGCTAAACCTTTTCATTAACCCCCCCCCCAAGACTTTTGCATTTCAAACATAAAATACTCTGAAAACAGGCAGTAACACAGGCTACATTCTCTCCCTGCCTGGTTCGTTTTTGTTTACATATAAGAGGATTTTGGAAATGGAAACCTTTTGAAACTATCAAACAATTCCCAATCCAGTCTTGTTCAAGAGCTTGAGAGCCTAATATTATTAAAGGTTTATGAATCAGCTTGGACTTTTCTCTACAGTGACCCTTACTTACCCTCTGCCCTTTACTTCTGGGCAAAAATAAATTCTGCTTTTCACATAACATTTTATTATTTGTAATAACAACAATGTTGTCACAAAATATTAAATCATAGTAGAAAGGGTTATTTTCATGTTTGGCCCTAGAGCTTATTAGCAGGGAAAAAATAAAGAAAGAATCAGATACTGATGCCAAAAATTAATTTGTAATAATTATGCTTTTCATTTTGAACGCCTTTTGCCTTTCATGAAGCCTTTCACAAAAATAATATTTGGTGGCTCAAAGAAAAGATAACCCGAGTTTTAAAGAGGCTCCATGGCTTACACATTGTGTGGCTCTAGGAAAATTATGTTATTCCATAGTTTCCCCATCTTCAAATTGACTCATATGATAACCATAGATGGGTGAAACATTTGTGAAGAAGATTAAACAAGGTAATGCTTATTAAATGCTTACATAGTGTCTACTGTGTGGCAAGTGTTAAATGAGTATTTTTAACTCAAAGAAAGAATACTTTTATGAACACTTCAAGCAGAGCTTCTCATTACATTTGCAGAGTCGATGTAATGAATCCTGTAGTTGAAGGAGACAAAGGGTGGGTCCAAGTTCATGTGCCTGCTGAAGATTATTATAACTGATTCAAACCCAGCTCTTCTGTTCCAAGTGGAACAGCCATGTTTCTTCACAGACATTAATGTCTGTAAATTGAGTCTTCAAATTATGTATACCTAATCACTTATCTCATTTGGACATTATGCAAAAGCCAGTAATTGTGATTCACGGAGTTTCTGTATAATGAGATACCTTCATTCAGCCACCCTCCATAAACATTTTAGCAAGTGTAAAACTCCATACATTCAGCACATTATAGACCTCACATCCGAGCTCTGAACCCACTTTGTTAGTGGCACTTAAATACTACTCTCTCCCAAGATTCCTCTCTAATGAGAACCAAGAAAACAGTTAAAAGTCAGTATGATTATACTATGCCTTTTATGGTTGGGAAGAAAATGAAGACTGGCCACTGAAGGTCACTTTATAATAGTTCCAGAATAACTTCTATTTTTCAATAGTCTAACTCTTTTCATGGCGGCAGGAGGACTTCCCAGCTTGAGTGGCTTGTCTCATTGCCAAGCTCTTATTTTAACTATCCATGTGCCAAAAATGGTCCAACTGATCGGGGATGGGGAGGGGGGAATTGGGGAATTGGGGATAACAACTCATTATTTGCCCACTAAATAATGTAGCTCATTACGGAAAATAAACATATATTTTTTAAAAAATGGTGACAGAGGACAGGGAAACAGCAAAGGCCTAGTCCTATTCTATAGATGCTCACAGACTATTGATGGAGATATATCCATATAGATAGAATTATACCCAATGTTGACTTCTCAACTATTAGTGGAATGGTCTAAGTACTAACTAGTTTGTGAGTTATGAATCTTGGGAGAAGATGTGGAAAAGAGTTGAGAAAAGCTTCTACTTTCTAATTTATGCCTCTCTTTCTCATAAAACATCATTAATTGGTACTGTAACTTGAACATCTTTAGGCTGGAAAAATAAGAATAGAGGTAAAGTCCAATTCAGGAACATAACAGTCACCGGCTACTTCCCTCACTGAGCTGTTGATCAAAGTGAACCATGAGGTCCCCAAAACAAGACAGGATCCTGTCAAAGCTTTTGAGTACCCACCCCAGGCCTGATGAAAGATCCTGTTGCTGAAGAAACTACAGAAAGCCATCTATCAGCACCGAGAGACCCTGTGGCCCCGAATGGTAACCAGCCCCCAGACGGTAGTTAGTGCAGTGCTGGAAGGCACTGCATAAGCTGCCAGGAGAAGCTGGTCAACGACAGCTGGAATAAACAGAGACCACTGGCATGAAACACAGTCTGCTACCATGAATAGGCTGACCACACTTCCTACTGGGAGAGAACAGCAAACCAAGAAACGAGCACTTGTGCAATGGAGGAGCCAAAGCCTGGGGGAGGCAATCAACAGCTTTTAATTTGGCCAAGTAATCCACTCAGTGACAGGGATCCCTTAACTGTAACTGGGGACTCAGGGCACAATGCTCCAGTTTGCCCATGGAGGAGGATATCCAGCTGATTGGGGACAGGGAACAGGAAAAATGGGGAATTGGGGACATCAACACATTATTTGCTCATTTAGTGTATCTAATTATGGATAATAAAGAAATATATAAAAAGAATAAAGAAATGACTGAAGGACTGTGGATAGAAGTATATATTAAGAATGTGGCTGTGGAGATGGCTCGGTGGTTTAAGGTGCTAATTCTAGAAACCTGTCAGCCAGTACTTGGCTCCCCATCACCCAAGTAATGGCAGACAGGCCATGGCCTATAATCCCAAAACAATGATGAAAATGGGAGGAGGAAGCAGAAAATGCTGATGCTCATGTGCCCATGTGTATGGCCTTCCAAGTAGTGAACAACAGGAGACGCCCTTTTGCAAACAAGGTGGAAAGAGATAATCAAAACCCTAAGGCTGTCTCTAACGTTCAAACACATTCATTGGCATGTACATGCTTCGTACAAACATGCACACACCCACGTGTGCAATGCACAGACACACTCTCACACACATGGGATTAAAAAAAAAAGATGGACGTAAGAACAATGAGGAAGTTAGCATTTGATACCATCCATGTACACTGAAAAGACAAGAAGATTATGCTGGGAAAATACACTGATATTGCAATTTTATAAAGATAAACTCTGCAAAAGATTTTTGCTTTTACAGAGAGTTTAAGGTGGCACTACTTCAGGTGTTGGAACAAGCATTGGCCAGTTTCTGAGGTTTATAGGTAAGAAGTCCAGAGGATGGACCAGGTTTCCTTGAGCAATTTCATAAAATGCAGTACAGGATGTATTGGGGAGCTATTAGGCTGCATCGCTCAAATTTTAATGAGTTCTAAAATTTTTGCTAGGGTCTTCCATTTTCCATTGTAAAATATGTTCTGCAGAACTAGCATGGTAATTTGGAAATGAGATTCCAGTCAGTCAGTCATTAGCTACCAAACATTTTTAAGGGGTAGGAACCATTCTATTTATAAGGATATTTCCAAGAACAAAATGCACAACATCTAATCATCTATTAGACCCAGCTTGTTCCAGCTTTCAGCAGTTTGTTGTACAGTCAGAGAATTTTCCAAGCAAGATGGAAGCATTCATATTATCGCAACTGATCTTTTACCAATCAGGACTTTCTTCCCTAATAATCAGTACTTCATTGGTAAAATCTGCATCCCATGAACTTATAGTGAATATAAAAATGTAAATGAAATTTGGTACATTGTTCATAAACCACATTGCATATGGATTACATTTATATAGAACAAACAGAACAAGACAGTTGATCAAAGGGTGCTAAGAAGAGCCCTGACGTGCGAGTGAGCCTGTGGTGATATTGGAAGGCCATTAGACGAGGTGCACGTCTTCATTAGCAATGCCTGGAATTTTCTAGAATGTAGCCAACAAAAAGTACTTGACCTCAATAATTTTCTCACACAGAATCTGATTCTCAGTGCCTCATGAAGCCAGTAAAGAAAATCAACACAGCACCCCAAACTAACATGCCCCCCACCCAGATCCATTATTGCCAGAGGAATCTGTACCTCTAGGCTACGCAGAGCCATTTCTTTAGACAAAACTTTTCAGGCCCAAGTCCAGGGAACTCTTTCCTAAGTAAAGCAGGAAGATATTTCAATGCCTCCTCTCATGTTTCATAATATAAAAATGATTCATACTAAGCCATGAAGAAAGCACAAAGTCTATATTATAGTTTTCTTCTCCTATGCCCGCTCTCATCAAATTAGAATGCTATGTTTTTATTTATACACATTTATCTTTTAAGCAGTGATTTCTTAAGAGTCTTATGCTCTACCTACTGAGCTAGCCAAGCAGCAGTGATTTCTTGAATAAGTCTAGAAAGAGTGTTTCCCTGATTTTGAGTCTTACATATCATTGCCAATAGCATGCAACTATTTAATAAATATCACAATCCTAATGGGATCAATGGTGATTAATGTTTGTAAAATTTCACAATCAAAATTTGAACCCAGTAAGTAGATGGTACTTTTAAAAATTTTTCATAGGCTAAGCATCAATAGTGTTAGAAAGCATAGCGCAAACAAGAGTCAGAACCAGAGAGGTTTAGTGACACTCCTTTGAACTTAACTCACAAGCTAATAGCAGAAAGGTCAGAACACATCATTACAAAGACCCCAGCCTTCATGACTTCTTGCAGAGTTCCACCTCTCCCTTTGCAGCCTCCACACTACAAGAAAGTCCAGTCTTAGACAAGCAATGGCTTGTAAATGTGTCCTTTGAGCGTTCAAGCATAAATGAGTGTGCAAGCAACCCCAATTTAAATCGGTGGGTTAAAAAAGCCTGAAAGGAAGATGAGGATTAATGGGGGAATCATGGGGAAGAATAAAAGTGTTAGTGGGAAGGTAGGAGGACAAGACATGGTAATTGGGAGAAATAATATTAAAGTGTATTAAAATATACAAATATATACAAATGTTATATATTATATATATACAAATGTTATATATATACAAATGTATATATGTGAAAAATGAGAAAAACCTATTTTAAAAAGAGTAATTGAAATAAGAATTTCCAAGTGATCAAACTAAACAATGTTCTGCATAGGATATTGTGATAACAATATGTATCAAAAATATCATCTAGTATATGACCACTATATTTAGCAAGAAAATTATAAAGCTATTTGAAATAACTGAATAGTTATGAAAATAAATTTTAATAACTGTGAGACATTTCTCTGGGGGTTTTGTTCATCCTGTATCTTGGACTGGGTAGGCAAGCTGCATCAATGAGAATCACTTTACTTCAATCAATGGTGTATTATTAACAAGCTGAGTTTTCATTATTTATTATCTCATTCACAGTCTCTCCAATGCAACACATGCTCAGTGATTAAAATGTATGGGTATTTTGCAATATAAAGAACATGTGGGTATTCTTTGTGAATTCTGTCCAGTCTTAATAAATAGATGAAACAGTTAACACATGTAATAGTTAACACATGTAACACCTTGAGGTACAGATTATTCATAGCATACAACATCAACAGAATAAATATATGCCACTTTACTCCATTTCAATTCTTTGAAAGAGGGAGTGGTGATCAATACAATAGGACTCAGCACTTCATCAAATTTGTATTTGGCAAAAACATTGAAAAATAATAGCTTTTACTGGTCCAATATAGAAAAAAGTGTGTGTGCTCCAGTCATCCTGTGGATGCAGTATATGTTGTATTAACAAGTCTCTAAGAGAGATTTGCACAATATATTTTATTAACTTTAGTTCTCTGAATTGATATCATACAATGGTGTTAAGTCAATAATTTTCTGAATCAGTGAACAAATGATTAAACAAAGTAGAAAAATTAATAGCTTAATGTATCTCTGTAAAATATTGCTTTAAAATGATTTAGTAGACTTAAGCAGTGACTGGCTAGTAAAGGTTGTAAAAAAAACAAAATATGGACTGAAACATTTTACATTAAAGTTTATTTTTCCAAAACATCCACTTTAAAAATAATTTGTATATTATAATATCTCACTGAAAACAAGAAGAGGCTCTGATAATATTTCCAGGGAAAAAATCAATTTCATTTAACCTGTTTTATAATGGAAAATTTTTATATATCAATGTTTCTTTTCTTTCCAGTAAAATTTTCAATAAGCATATGGTAAAATATCACTGAAATGAACCAGACTTTAAATTATTATAAAAGCTTAACATTATAAAGTTATATTCACTATATATAAGTAGCAACAGCCTTGTAATAGTTAAAATTCATCCATTTTAATATCACTAATTATTTTCCCTCTGCAGCTTTGATGGGTTAGTTATAGCCTGGAATAAAAAAACACTGTGGTAAGGACAACTGTACAGCAAGGTTAAGTGCCTTCTTGTCTTCAGTACCAATAATTACCTTTAAACAAAAAAAGGCTGTTTTCAGATTTGACAGTTAATTTACTAATGAGTATGTGGACCCAATTTATAATAAAGTAATATTGACCAGAAATAATCCTGCATTGGGACTCATCTGAATTATTTCATTGTTCATGTCCTCTATTAAATAAATTGGAAAGGATTAATTTTGCAAGATGGGATTGTCAGAGACGGCTGCATAAACTAGATGCATGTCAGCACTAAATTTAATTATTGATCACAATACAATAGTGCTGAGTGTTCCAATCCCTAAGCAGCTTCCAGGAACTATCAGCAGAATCCAAATAGAGACACTGAACTAAAAATTTGATTGCAGATGACTACATTTTTAATAAATAAATATTTCATCAGCACTAAATAAAAATTTAATTTTACAGTACTATTTAGATCACCCATTGAACTGCAGAGCAAATGAAGGATGAATGAGGGTGACTTCTCTTATAATATAAATTTTATTTTAATATTTTAATGTCCACAGTCAATATCCATGGGATAACTTCGATCCGATAATTCTGTAAGGAAGAATTGTGTATAAAGAAAAAGGTCACTTAAAGAATACACTTTATGTTGAAACTAAAAGATAAGGTCATATCTGACTTGTTTGAATTCATATCAGGGGTTCAAGATCATAGGTTCACACTACACATGGTACACTAGTGAACTACTGAGGTTAATATTGGGCTGTAATGTAGACTGTGACAAGTTAGAGTTAGTTGAAAAATAGAAATTTGTATAAAATAATTGAATATGAAGTACACAACATTTTTCAGTTGAAATTAACTAAACATCAATGGTTATTATTGTTAATCAAACTTGACTATTCACAGTGGATATTACAATAATTGAGAAATCGTGTTGACAAAATGTACTGTCTTCCTTAAGCTTAGCAATGAAATAGATTTACAATTGCTTTTCCTAGAATTACAGTTAGAATCAATGAATATATACATATATCTATAATTAAATTCAATCATGAATTTTACTACCAAGAACATGCATGTGGTCTTAGTTGTTTTTTTGTTAATTTCAGTGCTGTTCTCAATGAAAATTTAGATAATGATTATAATAAATTATTATATAGCCTTAAATATGAATTTAAAATTAGAAAATATACAGGCAGCTAGCTGTTCTACCATAGATTCTGTGACTTGGAATATTTATTCTATGGTTGTATTCAGAGAGATAAAGATATTAAATAATATGTAAAAATATAAAGAGAGTCATTTTCTTTTAACTCCACAAAAAGCAGCATAATTGCCCTGCTAAAATAAATTTTGAAGGAAACAAAGTTACTTATCACTTTTATCAAGAATTTGTACAGTGAAATTTGTGCAAATGTTGATTAGATCATTCTGACACATTCAACTCATTTTTGTTTGTTTTTTAGTTATTCTTTTTTTAATTTGTTTTGTTTTGTTTTGTTTTCTTTTTTTCTTCTCATTTTTTTATTGTCCATAATAAGTTACAATATTTAGTGGGCAAACAATGAGTTGTTATCCCCAATTCCCCACTGCCCTCCCCTCCCCACTCTGCTGGATAAACTCCTCCATGGGTCGTCTGGATCAGTCCTTGTGACAGGGGACCATGGATAGCCTAGTATTCAGCCAGGTTCTCCTGGCCCTGATATGTTGTTACTGAGGGGTGCCATGCCTGTGGATAGTCTCCTCCACCACGGCTCTCACAATCTTTCCGCCCTCTCTTCTGCTCAGTTCCCTAAGTCATGGTGGATGAGTATTAAGGCTGCTTTAAGGTTGTGAGCTTAGGGGTCTTTGTGTTGAAAATCATTGGTTTCTGTCTCACTGGCTTATCCTGTGTTGATTGAATGGCTGTGGCTGTGGGTCCCTTGTTCATCCTGACATTCTCTGTGGGGTTCCATATGGATCCTCCACGGTATGACTTTGGTGGCTCCTCTCCTGCCAGAATCTCAGCCATCAGCCTACAGTTGGCTGGCAGGACTAGATGGGCCCTGCTCTCTTGCTGCATCCTGAAAAATACAAACACAATCTCCATCAGAGAGTGAGATCAGTGCAGGCCAACAAACATACACAATTCTGGACTACCTAGATTCTATCCCTAATAGCCTCCTTGTAAATTGCTCCCATAATGCAACTTGTCCTGGGAGCCCAAGAGTACGGGTTCCAGTGCCCATCGTCCTGAATCCCAAGTTCCAGCCAAGGGGTCTCCCTCACCAAGTGGAAAATTGGCCAAATTTGAAAGCAGTTGATTGTCTCCCCCAGGCCCAGGCTCCTCCATTACACATGTGCTCTTTTCTTGGTTTGATGTTCTCTCCCAGTAGAAGGTGTGGTCAGCCTACTCATGACCACAGATTGTGTTTCCTGTCAGTGTTCTGTCTTCAAAACGTGTGACTATTAATGTGACAGAACGGTATATGGGTTCTTCAGGCCTACAACATAGTGGCTCAAAGCAAATACAGGCTCTAGCCTCTCAGCATCTCCCAATAGTATGGACAGATCCCCCCCCACGTTATTTAAAGGGAAAGGGGCTGATTTGAAAGGATGGTTTCAGAAGAGTAAGAACATAAGTGGCAAAGATGATGTGGAGAGAAGAGTGTAAGGCAGCCGGTCATTCCACATCAGCCATCAGGAATCAGAGATTAGACAGGAACTAGAGTCAATCCATAAAACCCCAAGTTCAATGTCCAATGACTCCTCCCGAAGGTGCCACAACTCTCCTACACAGCACCAGATCTGGAAGCAAATGCTTAAACACGAGCCTGTGAGGAGCACCCCACATTCAAACCACCATGAGCCTCATTCCGGTTCTGTGTATTCTCGTGATGTCAAGATATCTGCAACAATGTAAAATTCCACAGATCTGACCTGCGGGCCACATCTTACCAAATCTCTGCTTTCTTATACCCCATAAGATTTTTTTATATGTAATTTTTTTTACAGGCCTCACTGGTTGAAAGAAAAATCACACAAATTCAAATTTCCCATTTCTACAAGTAAAGTTTTACTGGAACACAGCATCCAGGTGTACCACATGATAGACTCCAGGCCTTAAATGGCCTGCAGAATTGAGCATCTGTGACGGGCACAGTCATACTATCTTCCCAATGATGTAACAAACACCTGGAATTCTGCCTTGAGGAACAGATGTAAAGAATGCCTTGGAAGTAGTCGCTATCCTGAGCCTGAATCTCTGCAAGAAGAACCTCCAAAGCAGAGCCTACTCTCGCTTTCCAGTCAGTATGGAATTTGCAAGAGGCTTATAATGGAATATTTTTAATTTATATAATTATTGTTTAATTTGGAAACAGGTACTGAATTCAGTATACTTTCATTTTTTTACCTTACCAATTTTTTGTGACTGCATGATGTCTGTGTACATGTGTGACTGTGTGTGTGACTGTGTACACACATGCATGGACATCGCAAGACAGACTTCCATGTTCCAAGGTCCTCACCTTCCACCTGGTTTGAGGCAAGGTCATGTTTCTTACTTATCTTGCTGCACCATGCACTAGGCTACCTGGCCTGCTAGCTTCCAGGGGATTTTCCTGTCTCTGTCTGCCATCTTTCTGTAGGGGCTGTAAGATTAAAGATGAGCCCTCCCAGGATCTGAACTCAGCTTCTCACACCTGTGTAGCAATTGCTTAATCCACTGAGACATCTCCCCAGTCCACAGTATAGTTTTTAAGTACATAGGCACCAACCTATGTGTGTGAGCTTATATTTAACTATAAACTTTATGAAATGTAAACGTAGATAAAAATATTTTAGGTGAAAATTGAAAAAATAAAATTGAGGTGATCTATAAGTATATTATACATAATATATTTTAGAGACTCAGAAAATGGATATAAACTGTATGAATATTTCATATTCTTTATGTAGTAAAATTCTGATATTTTATATTAACTTTTTAAGATGGCTTAATATTTTCTTTTATTTACTTGAGCATTTAAACTTATGCAAGTATAAATTTTAAGGATTTAGAAGCTATCTAAGTAATAAATACATTTCTATTATAAAAGAAACTATTAAAAAAATAGACTATATACTCTTGTCTATAACTTTACAAAATTTTAACTAAAGCACACATGGGAATAAATAATAAATGATCTACACAGATGAAGGAATATAAGGCAAGGAGTTATTTCACAGATAGGAAATATTTATCACAAATTATACAGTAGAAAAATATAGATGAACAGAGGTGGCTATAGCAGAGTCCTTAAAGTATGTTACTTGTAAAAGTGACCAAACTTACTTCCTCAAACAAAAGCAGTTTGGCAGGACATGGCCCAGTTAAGAATTCTGCTTTGTCCCTCGATTAGTCAAGGAACCCAAAATCGTTCTCAAAGTTACCACCAACTCCTCAGGTATCCTGCAGTCAGACCCAGTCCCAGCTGTCACCTCTTGTACCCGCACTGAAACTACATGACAGGATGCTCTCCCTCAATGACTGTACAGTAGAGAACACGGCCAGCTTCAGTGAGAGGAGAGCCTAACGGCCTCCTGGAAACTTTCTAGCAAAGAGCTGCCTCTGTCCAACCTTCCTTCCTCCTCTCTCCCTCCAAATTCCACTGACCTCTGATGACTCTCCCTCACCTTGTCTTATTCCTTTCCTCAGACAAGTCTCCTTCCCATCTAGTCCCAGGTTGGATTTATTTTAGGAGGACCCAGGGTAGCATACCACTATTCTGCTTCTGTCCCTTCCCCTAGTCATATTTGCCTGTCTCGTCAAATCCAGCTGAGAAGTATTACACCCAAAGTCCTTTCTGTGGGATGTGATCAAGAATAAAGAAAAGTGTACATCCTACCACTGTTTTAAAAAGCTCCTCTGTTGAAGGTTCAGTTCCCAATGTTGCAGTGAGCAGAGTGGTTTGGGGATGTTGATTGGATAATGAAGGCTCCAACCTCATCAAAAGATAGTCCGTTAATGGATTCATAAATTTATGGCATTTCTGGAAATTGATAGAAACTTTAAGAGTGTCAGTTAGGGGAACTAGGTCACCTGGGGCATGACCTGGAAGGGTATGCCTGGCCTAGGTCCTCTCTCTCTCTCTCTCTCTCTCTCTCTCTTTCTCCTAGCAAGTTGGTTCCCCAGCATGATCCATGATGCCATGAGGTTCTTATGTCCTGCTTTACCACAGGCCAGAAACAACTGAGTAAGCATGGACTGAAACCACTACATTCACAGGCTGGTTATTTGTCACACTGACATAAAGCTTTGGACCAGACCTAAAAGGAGGTACCCGCAAACCTCACTGCCTTTCTGATAGTTCTTAACTAGAAACAAAACATTTTAAAACATTACTACACAACGTAATATTTGAGGCTTGCTAATCTCCTAAGGAACTATTCAAGGATGTATAGATACTTTGGATTTATTAATAAGCATATCAATAATGTTTTATGTACTATAGAATTCATGGGGGGATATGCCTAACTGTATGGATGTGGTTTGTTGGTTGTGAAGTCTAGTTTGGTTTTATTAAAATAAGTAATATAAGAAACATCTATTGTTTGATGGGATATATACTATCCCCTGACAGACCATCATTTGATTAATGCCCAGATGTTTAATATATATGTAATATGTTCCTAACCAATTTAGATTTTGGTATCTCAGTTTATTTTGACATAAAGCAACACAGTTGACATAAATAGTTTATTTTGACATTTGACTTTTCTATACTTACTTCAACCTATATTTGTAAGACCCTAGTTTCCTTAAGAATATCTTTGAGTTTTTCTCATGTATAAACACATTTCTCATGAACTATAATAGAAACTTCTATAAATTTATTTGGCATTTATATTATTTTAGAAAAATATTTATATATGTTATCATAAAAAACAAAGTATATTTAACTGTACTTTACTGTAGGTGTAAGCCAGTCTGCTCAAACCTTCATGTGAAGAAAACACTGGTCTAGTAACTATGGTGAATTAGAAATGGTATTACAGCATCATGTGTTGGCTGCATTAACAGTGTATATAGTTCCAGTTATGTAATTTTCACCTTCAACATAAAAATGAATGTCTGCTTCAACTTCCATTTTAATTTCTTCTGGTTCAAGAATTTCTTTTCTCTGCATAAGTCTTCATTTTTCCCATGGGGTTTTCAAAAATAAAATTTTCACAACTGTTGTGTTTATATTCAATTAAATTTTTCCTTAATATATTTCAGTACAACTTCATTAAGTGTTATGTAAACATATTATTAACAGAAATGGAAAAAAAGTCAGGCTGGGGAGATGACTCAGCCATTAAGAGCACTTGTCAGAGAGCATGAGAGCCTCTTGGATCAGAGACCAAGTTCAACTTCCCAGAACCCATGTTAAAAGCCAGGCATGGACACACATCCGTAACCAGAGCCTGCGGGGGATGGAGACGAAAGAACTGTGGATAGGAGTTCCAAGTTGCTGGAAAGACTGTGTCTCAAAGAAGTATACAAATGAGTTTTCTCCTCTGGCCTCTGCACACAAACACATGGGTGCACTTCTGCACATATTAATGCATACACTACACACACTCTATGCATACCACGACCACCACAACACATATCCTCTACACACTCACATATGTGCCAAAAAGATAAAGAAAAAAAAAAGAACACTAATTACTTATATTTTGCTCAGTCATGATGAGAAGCCAATTCCAGTATGAGTCAATCACAATTTCCTGAATATGTCGTCACTGTAAAAGTTCCAATATTGTATACAATAAAATCCGTACACTAAGTACTGCTTTAACTGGCAATCAGACTTCAGGAAACCACAATCAGTTTCAAAACTGCCCACAATTCCCAATAAGGCAGTAAAAGGCTCCTGAGCACCAGAGAAAGCCACTGTCACAAAGATCTGGTAAGCTAGGTTAGGCATAGAATTATCCTCAGCACAGAACAAATTGATTTAGTGTGTGCGTTTGAGGAAGGTAAACAGCAGAGGGGAAATAGTACCATCCAAGACTGCACATAGATTAGGAAAAAGCATTTCTCAAGAAGAAGCTAACAAACAGTGAAAAGCAAAGGTCAATATTTACCACCCCCCCCCATTCTGCACATCCATACAGTGCATTAGGTGCCAGCACTGAGCCAAGTTCAAAGAAGCTCTTGGTCTCAAGGGGATAGATTCTGTTTTTGGAAAGGGATGTCCAGATTGATGTACAAAAACTGCACAAAGGACTATGATGAGAAGCTGATGGTAGTGAATTGTAAAGGCTGTTATGCTCTTTGAAAGGGATGGATAGGGAAGGATACTGTTAATGGGTGCTATTATGCTTACCTAGTGAGGAAGAAGGTCCGGGTACACAGACAGAAGTGTTGGGGCAGATGAGAGCAGTAAACACCATGGCTGAATCCACCATATGTGGGGGATGGCAAGCGGACTATGGAGTTGCATGACAATAAGAGACAAAGACCTGGGGAGATAGAAGACTACAGAAAAAATACTCCACATGACTCAGCACTATATGCGCCATGCCAAATTTCTTGATTTTTCTAGGTTTATCAGAAAATAGTTTGACTGAGGGAAAAGAAGATTATATGACATGTTCTAACATTCATGTTTTAATGATCACTTTGGGTTCTGAAAGAACATATGGATTCTCAAAGTCAACAGGTAGAAGCATGAGGATTTGCAAAGAAGGCTACGGCTGTGTTCAAAGGAAGGGAAAGAGAAGTCTGGGCCAGGTCAGCAAGGGTGAGAGACAGAGATTGGTCAGGTTATTTATATATACCAAAAGAGTGCTTACAGAATTTGCTGTAGCAAAGGTTTGTGGAATGAAAGAAAGAAAAATAAATCTCAGTTTGGATGCAACTAGAATAGTTATTTTGTGAAATGAAGACAATATAAATCATTTCATGAGGAAAAACAAAGAATTCATTTTAAGACCTATTCAATTTAAAGATGCCATCCAGACACCCAAACAGAAATAATGAATACTCGGTTGATTTTCAGAGTTACAAATACTGTGTGAAATAAGAATTTGGTATAAATAAGTAGATCAGTGATACTTAAATACACTGGGTGCATAAAACCCCTGCACAATCAATTTAAACAGAGAAGATGTTCAGTATAAGAATAATGAGAACTGGAGGATGAGCTGAAGCCAGCGATGGAAGTTTATGGAAATCGTCCACATGACAAGAAATGTATCAATCATGGTGAGGAACTGGAAGCTAAGAGAACCAGGGAATTTCAAAGAGAAAGGGGTGCCTGGCATGTTGGTTCACATTTTTAATCATGCACTAGGGAGACCGAGGTAGGCAGATTGCCTCAATTCTGTCCCATCATAGCTTGGGCTAGAGTGAGACTCTGCCTCAAAAAAATAAATAATAATTCAAAGAGAAAGGATTAGTCAACTCTGCCCCATGCTCTAACCAGATACAGAAGTATGAAAACTATAACTAATCTAGCATTGCATAAATAATGGTTCTTCCCACAATTAAAGTTTTAGTGGAGATCAGGCTGCAGGCAATGGGATTTGTGGATTTCATTAAAGGGAAGAAAGGAACCACTAACGTAGATGGGAAGCAGTAAGTTGAATGAAACTGCTGGCTTTCTGTCATTATGACAAAACACATGAGATAATAGCTTTAAGAAGAGGATGTCCATTTTAGGTCACAGCTTTATAAGCTTTATTCCATGGTCCCATGGCACTGGTGCCTTGGACACAGGACCTCACAGTCCATGGTCTCATGGCCCTGGTGCCCTGGGCACAGGATATCAGACTCCATGGTCACCTGGCCCCGGTGCTCTGGGCACAGGACATAACAGGCCATGGTGACCTGGTCCTGCAGCCTGGGCACAGGAAATGACAGGCCATGGTCACCTGGCCCTGGTGCCCTGGGCACAGGACAGCACAGCAGGATTCCCAGCAGAGATGGTTGCTCACCTAGTGGTGACTCTTTTGGTGGCAAAAGAGCCAGAAAAAAGCAAGGATGTAGCAGGGTCACCACCTGCTTTTCAGGGAGCACATGAAATGACCTAACTTCCTGTCACTGCACCCACTGTATGAGCCTGAACATTTTCAATATAAATGACACCAAGAATTGAAATACTGCTGACTATAGGATATAATACACCTAAAAAACAAGCTGAGGGAATTTTTGAACCATTTATTACAAAGAAAATATATACTATGCAGGTCTGAGGAGAACAGAAAGTAGTATAGACTTAGGATTCTAGGCTGATCCCCAAAGCAAAGACAATTTATGTGTATATATGAAAACATTTATGTGAATGCACATATGTATGTGCACCTGCACACATGTGCATGCACACACACACACACACACAGAGAGAGTTTTCTACAGCAGCCCAAGAAATGAAAGCATTATAAATGTTATAAGAGGTGACAGAATCATGCATAAATTCTGATGTAGTGATACACCAATATTTTATATATGTCATATGTAATAATTTATACTAAGTAAAAACCTTCCTGTGGTCTTACAAAACAGTAACTTTTCTTTTCAAATAATCCAAACGTGCCCAGAAAGGGAGAAAATACCTATTGTCCTATGAAATCAATTACCTAGGGTGCTCCATGTAACAAATATATAAATAAAATTAAGGTCATTGTTTTAGTGAGTATGGCTATTTATTTTCCTAGCTTCTAAGAAGGACACGTGACAGAAAAACAGTACAGAATACAAGACCAAGCAGGAATATGTAGCAGTTTGGGCTGATGTGCTATTGGGCTCAGCCTGTTCTGTGTACTTCAATGGACCTGGAGGTTGTTTTGTCTGGCAGTGAAATGGATTAATGTTCATTTTACTGGGCATGACTCATCATGAAATGGTTAAATTAGCTCAAGTGTACTCGCTTGTCTATAGCACATGATATGATTTTGAAAAGATTATCAAAAGTGGATGAAATAAAGATGTTTGAGAGACTGCTTCAGTTACTTGAGACATTTGTTTATGTGGACAGACTCACTGGGAACAGAGACAGAGGGCACTAGCAAAAACTGTACACCAACTGCAAATGACTACAGAGATCTTCAATAAATAATATGAATAAATCAATAGTTAATAAATTAATAAATTCATTAAAAGCGATTATTGACTGCTGAATAAAACTCAAGTTTCCCACTATACTCTAAAGGGAAAATCTCACAGATCCCTTTTCCCCCAATAAGGGATCCATGAGTCTTTCAATTAAGATCATGAAACATCTTTCTGCTGAATCTCCACATCTTAAAACCTGGTCATTATTTTTTTTTATTTTTCCTGTTTACCAAAACCATCGCTTCCAGAATTATGATACATACTTGTAGTTCTTCTGCCTTCAAAAGATAATCCACTCTAGACTTAGAAGGGTTTAGTGCACATCAGTCACCTTCCAACACATGGCTTCTTCCCACTGTGAGCAGCGCCTTAGGATATTATCAAAGATGGCCTTTCCTAGAATCTCTGTGTCACCATGCTTAGTATTTTCAGTTGAAATTATGCATCTGCCACCAGTTCACTGCCTGATAGTAAATGTTGTGTCTGAAAGAACAATGCTGGAAGAGCAATTGTCAAGCACCACAGCCCTTAGCAAGCACCACATATTGATTAAATTATATGTGTCCAAGTTCTTTACAAACTTTACTTGCCTCATTAAACTCCTTATTACCAAATCTGTCTTTAAAAACCTCATATTCTCCTTTTCTAAAAAATATTTTATTGTTTTATTTATTTGAGAGAGAGAGTGAGAGGGGGGAGCATAGACAGAGAGAGAATGAGTGAACTCCAGATGCATGCACTTCTTTGGGCATCTGGATTTATGTGGGTACTGGGGGATCAAACTCCAGTCCCTCTGCTTTGCAGGCTAAGGCCTTACCCATTACCAGCTCTCTAGTCCAATATTCTCCTTCTCATAAGGCTGGCTCATCTGTTTCCCTTAGCTCACTCTCAAGCCTCCCATGGACTCTGTGTTCCTAAAGAAATATTAGACTCTCCTATAGGTGTAGAATGAGCTCTGGGTGTGCCTGTGTGAGGACTAAGAGTGTCTTATGAGCGTACCAGTGTGAGAGAATTTAAGGAAGCCTGTTAACTATTTCTTACAGCATATGTCCCCATTCTCTTCAAAAATTCATACCTTCTGAGGACCTTTTGCTATAGGTATCAGTATCTTCACAGCCTATGTGTAACTGAGCAGCACATTTTAACATAGCTCTCTGATTAAAGCACTTTTATGAAGGATCAAGAGATAGAGACAGGATGGACACAGCAGTAATTGAGGAGACGAAGTTGACAGCAAAGGTCATTGGAAAGAGGTAACAGCTGATCATGAGTTCCATCAAAGGAGACCACAGTTTAAGGCAAGAACAGAGGAGGAAGGGGAAGAGATGGAGAAGGAGGAGGAGGAACACAGTTACTCACTCAAAACTGTATCTCGGGCTTTGGACCTAGAATTGCTAACATTGTTTTCCAGCTCCTTTGGATTCTGGTTACTAGTACTCGCCTGTGTTCCCTAGTCCTATTCTTGAACCTCTGGTCCATTTGCTGTCATTGCTACTACATTCACAGCATGTTTAAAATAATTCACTACATATATAGAATGTTGAAAAGTGGAATATACACTCATCAGAAAATTCAGTAGGTCATGGCAACGATGTCCCAGTATCTGTAGTAGCTTACCTGAATCTGTGATTGGCAAGTTGCCTCTCCCTTCTCCAATGTACCCAGGCAGGACATATTAACAGCTGGTCTGCTTGAACTGTGATTCTTTGACATGAGCCATCTTAGTTTTCATCAAATAAATTTCATTGCTCTGTTTGTCTCAGGCCTCAAAGACAGTGAAATCTTCCTGTATGATGACTGATTTCAAAGGAACTACAGTATTTCTTGTGAGCATTCATCAAACTTCCAGCTTTCAGAAAGCTATGAAATGGGATCCTTTGAGTGCTCGAGTAACTGGGAAGTCTTCACACTATGTTATTGTTTCAGTAGCTCAAGCAAGGACTTTCATCCCTGTCAGGTCCTTATTTCTCAAAGAACAGAAATAAAACTGCCAAAATGCCACAAGGGAGGCCGTTCTCATTGTCAGGCCACACTGCAGTCCCATTAATAATGCTCGTGAAATATACAATTATACCTATGACTGTTCTTCCCAGAACTTCACTCTCTTTATTTGAAATGACCACTTCCCTCTATTACAAGTGACTTCTAATTTATTGCTTTGTTATTTTAAATAATTTGGAAATGATGTGTTCTCTTCCTATGAAGCACATTCTTGGGTAATTATCTGGATGGTAGGTAAATGATTGTCTAATTACAAATATATTTTTGCAACTTGCAGACTCAGTTTAAGGTTTAGTAGATACTCTATTACCTGGTTTATTCTTTAAATTCTGATTTAATAAGATCTATAATCTTCTAGTATGAAGAACCTATGATAAAAATAAGTCTAACCTCTTATTCCTCTTGTATCCTAGACAAAAAATCACAAGACGTTTCTGTTTCAGAACAGGTGCTAAATATTTTAGGCTCTGTAGGCTGTATATTCTCTGCTACAGCTGTATAACTTTGCCATTGTAGTAACAGTAGCTATAGACCATAAATATGTGTATGATGTGGTTTCACTCCAATGAAAATTTTATTAACAAAAACAAGATGTAGGCTGCATTCCTGTCCTAGAGGAATTATTTTGTTTCTTGATTAGAGAACACAATTATTCTGAACTGGGAAAAATAGGAGTAATTATTTGCTTGGGCAACCAAATCAAGACCCCAAGAGCTCTTTTACCTAAATCTCAATTAGAAGTCAACTTAATTTTAGTTATAAAATGTATCTGATTGGGAACTGACTAAGTTTTTGAAACCGAGGCTTCAAAATTCAGTGACTTAAAATACATGGAAATTTGTGTCTATCCGTTGTGTTATAGTTCAAATTGTATCTCCACAAAATATGTTTTGAAGCCCTAACTCTCCACAGTAGTGAATGGGATCTTATATAAGCATATGATCTTTTCAAATTTAATTATTTAAGATAAAGTCAAGTGTTAGGATAGGACGATCCCTTCATTCAATATGATTGATGTTCTTATAAAGAACAGACAATTAATGTGAGATACACACACATCAAAGGCCATGTAGGGAAAACAGCAGACTTTTGAGTAACATTTTAAGAAACCCAGACATGGTTAGGAGTCACTAGGAGCTGGAAGGAGCAAAGAAGTCCCCCTGCCCAAAAGATGTTTAGTGGGGAATGACTTTGCAACCACTTTGACTTTGAACTTCTAAGTCTCCAGAGCAATGAGGCAATAAATTTCTGTTTTAAAACATCCAACTTATGTGGAACATTGTTATTGAAACACTGGGAAACAAGTCTAGCAGGTAACAATATATTGATGAGACTGTCAGAAAACCAGTCAGGGATGTATTTAGTCTCTTGCCTCCTAATCACATAAACCTTAGGCCCCATTGGCTGTAGCCAAAGGATCTATGAATAAATTATTTGGTAATATTGTAATTGCATACAAGGAAATAAATAGGACTCCAAAGCAAACTAATTTATATTAAAATATACCTGGATATGACATGACCCCTGAATGCATGAGTTCACAGTAATTGTCATTACTGTCACAAGAATGGGCCCATCAGCATTCGGTCATGGATGGTGGAATTGCTCATAAGTCCTTCATTCCTCCACGATGAGTTATTGGCAGTTAATGGTTTTGCATGATCAGAGATATTTTCTTCAGTTGTGTAGCCATGATTAGGATTTGAGTACCTGGTAAGTAATCCCTCAGACACGTTCATGTGGACAACCCTATTCAAACTTGGAGGGACACACAGAGAAAGAAAAAGAGACAACAAAGTAGACGAAGGACTAGTTGGAAAGAAGGGATTCAGTGGTTCAGAGGGGAAAAGATGAGGATAAGGGACAAGTCAAAGTAATAATTGTCAGTAAGAAAGAAAGAAAAATACACACAATAGAAGAAAGGAAAATAGACTTGTTATTTCTATAGATGAAAGGTCCAGATACTGATGAGATTAAAATTTACATGTGATTCATGAAAAAATATGCTAATTTTCAGTTAGAAGTTAATAAAAAAATTAATGTACTTGTTAATTTCTAAGTCTGTGAACCCACTGGCTTCCGTACACAGATCTATTGGATCTTGGAATTCAGTTTAAGAATCTTTTTCAAAGCTTTCTCATCCAGGTAATGAAAGTTAGTTCTCCACAAACCCTTTGTTATAGCCCAGGAGAAGACAAATTAGACATACCAGGTGAGAGGGTTTGTGTTCAATCTGATGTTCCAGAAGTTGCACTTATAACTTCCACAGTTACTCACAGAGGACAGTGTGCCTAACGTCTGCTACTTGGCATGACACAGCAACATGTACATAGGAGGTTTTCACCCTTACTATTTGGAGATAGTACACCTCCAAACTTCTGGAAAACACCTTCCTGTGCAAGTTCTCCTTTTTGTTTGTTTGTAGCACTAGAGTTAGAACCTAGGAAATCACCCATGCTAGGTAAGTGTTCTACTCTCAACTTATATCCCCACCCATCCATTTATATTTTGTCATGAGACAGGGTCTCACTAAATTGCTGAAGCTGTTCTTGAACCCACTCTATTGCTCAGACTGGCCTGAGTGTGCTATCCTCCTGCCTCAACCTCCTGAGTAGTTGGGACCACCAGCCATCATCCCCGCACAGCTGCCATTTAAATCAATAACAATTACATCAGCACATTCGGTCTATGTACCAGATACAAAGGAAGCCACAATGACATCGCAGGTGAGGATCTTGCCACTGTGACATGTAATATTTTTATGTCAAAGAAACATTTAAAATAGTGTGAAAACTATGGGCAATGAGAATGAAAATGAATAAATAAAAGTCTGGTAAGTTTCTCAGAAAGTCTTAGCTATTGCAAGCAAATAGAAGAAAAAGACAAATTCGGATTAAATTCAAAACTGAAAACAATTTGCAATGAAAAAAAAACAGTATCAAACATGAAGGGAACTAGAAAATAGAGCATATCCTGTATCATGTCAATTGGATTCTTTGGTTAATCTTGAAACTTTTGTGTTTATCCAAAAATTAATTATAGAATTCCCATGGAAAAGATTGTATACTTTATAAGCAATCAATCAGTAGAAATGATTAGAAATATATGAATGGAAAGTCAGTGTTAATGTTAAATAAACTTGACAACACAAAAAGGGGTTTAAGATTCTATTTCCATGTTAGGAGAAAATTTTTTATATAATTAAGCCAAATCAAGTTTCACATATGTAGAATCTTCAATGATTATCTTTTCTGCATATCATGTTCATTTCTTACAAATCAATATACATACCCAAATATGTTACATATGTTCAGACTGCAAAATATCATACTGACATTCTCAAATTTCCAATAAGAAATGAGCTAATGAGCATGAGAAAACTGCAGCCTGCTTCTCACCAAATCACAGTTAGAGCTGCAGAAATCAGTAACTTTAATGAGGGGGCTTTTTCAACAAAACAGGAGTAATGACAGCCTTTTACATCTTCATAATTAAGTGATATAGTACATGCTGGAGGAATCTACAGTGGACCTCATATGTTTAAAGACACATTTCATAGTTGTTAAGTGTTTGTAATATTTTACCAGAGGGAGAAACTAAACGCCTTGATAGCACGGTTAAGCGACTAAAAGCCTGAACTAACAAAATATTTCAAACCCTATATTTTAATGAATCAGTAGTGAATTTTAAATCCTCTCCTGGCTATCCTTCCAAGTTATAAAAAAGACCAAATATCATAAAGTGAGAGCAGAAAGAAAATTATTTTCCAATTCTGTGATGACGGAGAAAATGTAGACATTGAGTTGTATGAAGAAATGACCTTTATCTGCCAAAGTCATCTGAATGTATTTCCTACACATTTGTGATTATTCTACAAGAAAGCAAGTTATGTGAGATAAAATTGTTCAAATAAAAGTTAAATGAGACAAAATGTCATTTGATTTAAAATGTAATGTGACAGCAATAAATTAATGCAGTATAACCTGCTATAAAAATGCAGAAAAGATCCTTTTTGTATTTCTCCTTTCCTCTGCCTGCTATGAAGTAGCATGAAGTAGTGCCACACTAGATACACCAGCACTGTCGTATCCAAGACCTTTGGGTTTAACCTGACCTCTTCAGAATGGAACCCACACTACTCTATGCTAGGAGACCTTTTTGATACCCCTTGGATAATTCTTTGCAAACCTCCATTAGGAACAGAGAAAAGCCACTTCAAGAGTGTGCACTTACAGCTTACTGTTTACCTATACACTCGTGAGATCAAAACCCCCGTCTTACTGTTTTTGTTAACAAGGAGCAGTGAAAGTCTTCCCACATACTGAGTTTTGGTTTCCATTTTACAATCTGAGATGACAGACGGCACAGAAGTGATGAGAAAACGGTGGGGAGGCTTCCAGAAGATTGATTCTCTCATCAGCTGATTCTTTTCTAGTTAGTCTTTTATTGACTACAAAGGTATAGCCAATGCAGAAAGGAAAACCAGACTGCCCTGTTTAATCCTGAGGGCATTGGCAAAAGGTGATCACTTTTTGAGAAAACAGAGGCCTACAAGGAAATCAGCACACTGTATGAGCCGTTAAGCTGATTTAAACACACAAGGGATGCCTGGGGTTGAGCGCAAGATCTCTGAGGTGTGAGACGAGAATGAAACCATTCCACAAACTAATATTACTGAGCTAAAGTAGCAGGTGGTACAGTTGATCAGTCAGGAGCCTGTCATTTGGAGAATAGGACAATATATCTGAGAGACATGAAAAAGCCTTCATTTTTTTTCTCTTCTCAAAGAGTAAAAATATTGCAAATTCAAACCTTTTGACAATTATCAATTACAAGTTATCACAATTCAGGCACCTATTAGAAGTAAGTGAAACCAAAACATAGATAAATTTTCTGATGCTTGTCTGTGATTGCAAACTGTAACTACTGATGTCTGAACCCGACATTTAGTTCTGATTTAAGTCTATCTGGAATAAAATCATTCATTGCATGCTGTCAGTATAACCTGAAATTCAGACAACCCAGAAAAAAAAATCCATGTGGAATTTTCATAGCTAGAGAGACAAGCAACAATTCACAGTCCCCATTTTGTTTGCTGATTCTGTGGTTGGCTGTTATTACTTAAACAATTTCAGAGGGAAATCTTCAACTTGATAGTCTCCACTTGCTTATGATGAGGATGAATTTATCACCTTATTTTAAGTGATTTATCAACTTATATTTATAATGACCATAATCCTATCATCTCCATTTGCTAATTTCTACAGACAATTCAGCAGCAACTTATGACCGAAGTTACAAATTAGATGGGACAATATGAAATATTATGGTTTTGACAAGCTATTTTTATTACAACTGACTTGGCACCATGAACATTGAGAATCAAAATGCAAGTTAATGAGGATGTTATTGAAATATTTTATTAAAACAAAGATACGATCATTAATTCAAGCTTCACTTAATACCAAATATAATTTTCTAAGCGGGGAAGGCTGCCTCTGTTTTTGCTTTCTTTATTTACAATGGGCTAACTTTAGAAACTTGAAGCATGACAATTCTTTGTGATTGTCATAGAATAAATTTGCAAAATCTTTTGCTGTGCCTCATGTTTATTGTCAAAATTAGAACCAAAGGCTCTCACAAACTTATAAACTCAAGGTAATTCTGTACTAAGCATTAAACTGTATGGACTGTTTGTGAGCCAGATCTAAGTTTGGGAGCCTGATAAACATCATTGAGTATCTCTCTTACAAAATCCAGTAAGTACAACTGGCATTGTGATAGCAACCTGGTTTTGAATACACACCAGATAATGTGTAATTTCCTTGCATATGGGAGACTAAGTGATAGTTTTTATTATTGTATTCTTTATTTTAGGGTTTTGTGGAATATTTTTAGTCAAAATTGAAGAGTAAAAAGGAAAATTTGTTTCATCAACTCATCTAGCTTCCTCTTTACTAGAATCATATCAACAGAAGAGCCCGGAATAATATACTAAAAATACCACAAGGAAATATATGCCAGCCATGACTTTGCAGAGGATAAAATAGGATTTAACTTTTATTTGCATGTGTATGTGTATTTAGAATATATGCCTACCTGTTTGTATATATGTGCATGCATGTGTGTGCCTGCATACAGGTGGAGGTGAACCATCAGGTCAATGCCCAAAGGTGAACCCATCTACATAATTCATTATAGGTATGCTATAACCATCAGGTGTCTGACTTGGTTGTTATTCACCATACAGTTTGTATTTTATTTATTTGAGAGAGAAAAAAGGAGAGAGAGAGAAAGAGAGAGAGAGAGAGAGAGAGAGAGAGAGAGAGAGAGAGACTGATTAGGCACTCCCTCCAGGGCTTCTTCCCACTGCAAACAAACTCCAGACACCTGTTCCACTTTGTGCATCTGGCTTTACGTGGGTACTGGAGAATCAAATCCAGGCCATCAGGCTTTGCAAGGAAGTACCTTTAACCAGTGAGCCATCTCTCCAGCCCCACAACACTTTGTTGAAGCAAGGCTTCTCACTGAAACCAGAGTTCACCAATTCATCTCAACCAGCTAAATCTCAGGAATCTCTCACCATCTTCTCAGTGCTGGGATCATAAGCATATGCTACCATGCCTGGCATTTTACCTTGGTGCCACTGACCCAAACCTAGGCCCTATTCTTGCAAGGTGAACAGTTTATCCAGGGAGCTGTCTCTCTAGCTCCCCAGTATGACTTAGTCCATTAAATTGTATAACTTTTCCAAAACAAATTAATATGCTACCTTCTCCTCCTTCACTTTGAACTGTGTCATAAGGTTTCTGTACATGAGCTCAGATCCTGAAATTGTCTTCTCAGAAACCAGTCATTTGCTCTTATGCCTCTCTTACTACTCTATATCCATGGATTTTTTCTCTAATCCATTGATAAATGCATACTGTCATAATGAATCCTTACTTATCTTTCAGTTATCTTCCTAGCTCTGGTTAGTCATCAGCAAGAGCTGTTCTTTACCACACTATCATGATGTCTCCAGACTTCTTGGGTTATATGTCCAGTGAGCACATGTACATGCACCTTAATGACAGATCAGCATTCACAAGGTCAAACCCAAGGGGTGGAATCAGGCTCAGACAGTTAAGCCCTGCTTCCCCATCATACAGCTTGGGAGAGTACAGAAGTCTCCTAGGATGAGGCTTCAGACTCCTGGTACAGTTCTCAACCCTTAGACTGTGGAGCTTTGGCATTACCAGATCAAGGAGGTCCACAGGCATGTTGTGTATCCAGGTCACAAACATAGGTTGTGCCCAATATTGACTTCAAGCTTTTCCTGATAGTACCATTCCTCCTGATATGCTTGTGATGCCAAGGAAGTCATGCGACTGATGTAATTGTATGTGGCATTTTGATGGTTTATACTGATTGTCAACTGGACAGCATTTGGAGTCACTGAAGAAACAAGCTGCTTCTTCCTCCTGCCACCACGCCTTCCCTTCCATGGTGGACTACAACCTTAACAGTAGTTTTTTTCAGATTTTTTGGTATGGCAACAAGAAAGTAAGACAGGCAGTGTCAGTTTATAAAGTTTCACAGGAAAAGAAACACCAGTCCTTTTTTGGAAACTTCATTCGTGTAAAAAAAAAAAAAGCATGACTGCTGAAATGCCAGCCCTTCCTGGCAGTGTAGGAATGAAGTTTAGGATCAGTTTTGTGGCATTGGATCATAGTGGATTGCTATGGATTACTGCCTTCACTGCATGGCTGGGCTACAAGGGTTGATTCTTAAAAACTTTAACCCTTACATTTCTTAAATTGATATTAGCTTATATCCCCTTCTATACATGCATGATATAAAAGTTGGTCCAAAAGAATTAATGTAGATAAAGGACTGCACCCTAGCTTTCAGTGTAAATAAATTGTAGACTAGGGATATTATAAATCTATAACTAAGCAACTGCAGTGAGTCACACAGCCCAGCCTCAGGCAATCACAAGAGGTACAGTGTTCACACCTCAGCACATCATGTCCACTTAAGGTAAATTCTAACAATAGCCAATCCAGTTCTTGCTGTATAAAATTTCATTTTCTCTGGCTACAAATATATTGGACATATGTGGTCAGGGAATTGTAAACCAACTTCAGTCAAGTATTCTGCCCAGATTTAGGTTTCTCTAGGTTATATAAATTTAAATAAATTCAACTCATCTCAGAAATCCTAACACATGTCAGGGACTAAAAATCAAATTGTACAGAAATTCTCATAGCTTATTTTCCTATTAAGATGTTTACTTTCTCCATGGTATACATCTTCTCCAACTGTGACTTACTGCTACCTCGTGGTATCTAAATGCCTGTTTATCACTTCCATGTGTAACTGAGAAATTCACTAAACTTTGTCTACTGACTCTGATTTAATAGGGTGTTTCACTACTCTTTCAGCTATCCTTAATTTATGTGCTATTTCCTTTATCAAATACAAATTTATCCTCTCTTTGAAGGCTCTTATTCTTTGAATGTTCACTCTCAGATGTTATAATGCTTATAATTGGAGAATTTTACAAACTTCACATCTTGATTCTATTAGTATCTGAAATTGTTTATGTTTATTTGTTATTCTTTTTATATTTTGGTTATTTGTAAGTTCAGGGAAAGAGAGAGGAGAGAAAAAGAGAGAGGAGAGATGAAATAGGCATATCATGGCCTCTTGCCACTGCAAACAAACTCCAGAGGTATGCACCACTTTGTGCATCTGGCTTTGTACAGGTATAAGGGAATCAAACCCAGGCCATCAGGGTTTACTAGCATGTGCCTTTAACTGCTTAACCATTTCTCCATCCCTAGCTTGTTATTCTTGTTTGACTTTCTCTAATTGAATGTGCTTTCTTTTTCTCTTCTAGATGCATATTCTGTTGGTTGTCTCTGACATAGATGTTGCCTATAATTTATTTAGGTATTTCTTCTTTAGCCTCCATTCATAAACATATTTCATCAGACTATTATGGAGTAACACACCTGTAAAAGTCCTCCAATCCTCTTTTTTTATTTTCTCTTTGTCTATTGTAAACCTCTCAAAGGGAGAGTCTTTTTACCTTATTTCTGACAATTTGTTCATCAATTCATTCCTATGAACTAGGGTTCCCCTGTTGAAAACAATCTCTCTTGAGATCTACAATACAACTAGTCCCTAATGTGGGTAAAATCTGTTAAATCTTTGCTAATAAGAGATGACATTATTATTAAATGTACTCAAATTATAAATCCTTTTCTCCATGATTTCTCCTACTCTATTAAGCTGAATCACAGATCAGAAAATTCCTCCATTAAAAAATATGTTTAACCCAATTTATTGAGAGTGGGAACAAGACTATAGGAAGATTAAAGTCATACAAACAATGGTTTCCACTGTGGTTGCAGAAAAATTCTATATGAACATACACGTATTTTGTTTCCATTTCCTCATAAACATAAGGGGCTTTGATGGCATGTAGAGATGCCAAAGAACATTTTACCTATAACTATACCTACATTTATCTATCTTCTGTCTATCTACTATTTATCAATCTATCTACCTGTTTTCCTACATAAATCCAGATATTTAAAAGAAAAGCTTTGCCAACTACGTATTCATGTTTTTCTGGATTATGATTAATTAATTCTTTATAGTGTTTGGATGGCTTGCTGAATGAAGTCTTTATAAGATTGACATTGTGACAGTTTTTGCTTTCAGCTATGCATATATTATATATGACATGCATATTTCATGTAAATACCCTACACACAGATGAAAAAAAAAGTATGATTGTACAATTTACCATTTACCTTCAGGGATTGCGGCTGAGACATTTTATTTTTAAACGTAATTACTCAGATCAAAGACAAACAAATCTTCTTACTGACATTTAAAATACAATAATAAAGGAGAGTCTTAGTAAAAGAATACATACAACAGAATTGATGAATAAAATAATAAAATGATAGGCTTACCTATCAATGGTGCCAAAAATGTATTTCAATATTCCCTTGGCCAAATAGACGGAAAAAAACTATAAGGAGCACAGAATAAATTTTATTTGTTTCCAAAGGTAGAAAGGAAAATTCTATGTAAGACTTCATAAATTGTAAATGACATTTAACAGATACCACATGTGAAAGTGCCTTCAGTGCACTATTTCCAATTTGCTTCGACAACTTGAAAGTAAAACATCAAGATAAGCGCTTGTAACTTGCCCTACAATCGCCAAGCTTTAAAAAGAAACAGTATTTTCTGATTTAACTTGTTACTATTGATTCACAAGGGAGAAGTTGCATTCAAATATTCATTTTCAAGATCACATATCATACCATAAAACATCAAAATACATCTAAACAGTATCTAAATAAAAAAAGAAAATAACACTAAAACTGTCATAATTCGCATGCAAACATATCTATTCCAGTTCACTCTGGTAGCCTAAAATAGAAATAATTTGCTCTTTTAATACATACTTGTTAAAATTCCAATTAAGTCAATCCTGAGAAGAAAAAAAACTATCAAATATTATTTTCATATTCCTTTAAAGGACTCAATCACCAAACATATCACACAAGCATAATTACTGGTTTATCAAATTTAATCTTTCTTTTCAGGCCCTGCATTAGTGCAGCTGGCCCCAAACCATGATGCTATGCCAAGAAAATCACCAGCTGGCAGGGCTCTGTGGTACAGCTCACAGGGGAGACTTTAATAGAGTCCTCATTTCACCACTTGAGCAAAAATGCCAAGCAGGTGCTTCAAAGACCACCAAGATATTCTTCATATTTACACATCTTTTCAGAAACAAGGATACAGAGCAGATTCACGTTCAATTTCCATAGTAGGAAACTAGCAAAATTTGGGATATTCTTTGAATAAATCATGTGAAAAGCTGTAACTAGATATATACTATCACAGTCCTGTTAGTTCTAAATGAATTACTTTCCACTACTAAATTTTGAGGCTGACTAAATATATATTTTTTAGAAAGTTTATATCAGCTTAATAAAAATATGAACTCATTAAATTATTTTAGCAATATTAAAACTAAATAGAGTTTAAACATTCAAGGATGTACCTACATTCATATATATTTAACTGAAAAGTTTGAATAAAATGAAGATACATGTGGGGGTGAATGTACTAAAAAGAGGTGATCAGAATATACCTATGTAGTTATCTTAATCAAATTTAAAACAAAAAAACACTGTAAGGAAAGCAACAGATGCTAAGGAACAACATAAGTATTATGTATGTAATAAAAGCAACATTTAGCAATAAATCTTTGTAATGTATCATGCACCTAAAAACTTACAAAAAAGAAACTATTATAGTTGAAAGTTTTAAACTATTGCTAGCACATAGGTGAAAACAGAGAAAAGTATGCAGCAGCATAAAAGTTTTAAAAATTAATAGGCTCTAATATATAGATTATGCACAGACCTTTTCAGTCATAGGCAAAAGAAGCATAAAGTGTCTGAGTATATATAAAATATTAAGAAAAAGTATTCTTGCAATCAGTTTGAAGGTAGTGGCAATAAAACTCAAAGAAAAATAATATTCACTTGTTATTCACTTGTCTGTCTACAGGGCAATTATTATCCTTAATAATTTGAGTTTCACACACAAAATATATTAAATTATTAACTTATAATTCATTCACATTGAAAGCAAATGATATGAGTAATCATTAAATATGTCAGAATTTAATGACAATGAAAACTATTATATATATATATATATATATATATATATATATATATATATATATATATATACATATGTCAAACCATAAAAGAAAACTTTAGATTTTAAATATTTATATCACAAATTAGCTATAAAGATGCTTTATAAAAGAGGTGGTAAATAACAAAGTCTAAAACACAAAGGAAAGAAAGAAAAGGAGAAAATAAATAAAACAATAACAAATAGCAAAAAAACTGCTTTTCTTTAAAGGATTAGCAAAAGAACTCAGATACTGGTACGGTGACACATGCTTTTATTCTAGCACCTGGGATTCTGGGGTAGGAGGATCCCCTTGAGCTTGAGGTCAGCCTAGGCTACAGAGTGAGTTTCAGGTCAGACTGAAGTAGAATGAGACTCTGCCTCAAAAAGAAAAGAGAAGAAAAGAATTTGGAAGGATTGATCAAGAAAAATTTTGGTATACATAAAAAACGCAATGCAGAACAGAATGGATCAATAAGACACAAAAAGATTTTTAAAAAAAATTAAAGCATTAAAATAATTAAATGTTTAAAATCATAAAACTATGTCAATGGATATGCTTTTCTTAGAAAATTATAAAATTTCAAAATTAAGGAAAGATAAAATAAAATATAGAAGGCTACTGTTTCGAAAATTAAAGTGCTAGGTTATAATTATTTGTACAAAAATCCAATTATAAATGGCTTTATAATCTAAGAAACTTTTAGTGAATAACTAATTTTTATTTATAGGTTTTTTTTTACTGTTTTTAGAGAATGAAAATAGGCTAAAAATCACAAACTCGTTTATAGTGCTTATATAAAAATAGTAATACAAAATCAGATCATGAGGTCCACTCACTCAGAAACATACACAAACTAATAAAAGAGTAAGTACCTATTAATCCATGAAAATATGCTGTGATCAAGGAGAATGTATTCTATCATTAAAAAAAAGAAAAGAAAATCTGAATTATATTTCCTGTTATGATTTTGGAAACACTTATAAAAGAAATGGGAAGAAAGAGCAAGATATTCTCTCAAAGTCTAAGTAAATGTAGCAGTTACTTTCTCACTGCTGGGACAAAACACTTGAGGAGAAGCAGTTTCTGCATGGAAAGCCTTTATTTGTGGCTTATAGCTATGAGGGGAAGTTTCATCATGGTGGGGAAAGCATGGCAGGAGCAGACAGGTGGGCATCACATCTCACCAGCAGAGAGGAAGGAGAGAGCGTGAACTGAGGCAAGCTGTAGCTGTAGCTACACAATCTTTAAAATTGCTGGCTGGGCTGTAGCACCCACAATCCACCCTGAAAGACACCTCTCCTTCAGCAACACTAAGTCCCAATGGAATCACAAACTTGCCAAACTCTGCCTCCAACTGAGGATCAAGTATGAGGCTTAATCGCAAGTAAATGAGGCAATGGGGACCATTGTACTTCAAACCACCACAGTATATGTTAATTACTTATTCTGCTTATCACTTTACTTGAAAAATTTGGCAACTCAAAACAAATTTTTGGCCCACTGACCCCCTGACCCCAGGCAAGGCCATTTGTGGGAGCTGTGCCTAGGCTCCTCACTGGCCTGTGCACCCCACAAAACCACCCAACAAACCCCGGTCCCAGGCCAGGTAAACAAGCCCCCCCACACTTTGCTTCAGAGTAGCCTGTGCACCTAGGACCCCACACTTTAACCCCTTGACCCCAGGTGAGGTCAGGATAGGGAGCTGTACCTTAGCTCCCTGCCTGCCATTAGCTCCACTACTCTGCCCACTAATTCTGACTTCTGGCAGGCCCAGCCCCCAGCCTGTTTCTGTTGCTAAAGGTTTGAGCACCCCCCTCCCATACAGCCTGGCACCAGAGGAACCTAGCACATGCCAAAACCTCACCAGTCACTACAAATTCGTGACACTGATCCTGTTGAGGGCTGGTGGAAAATCAATCTCTCATCTAGATATGGGCAGGTTTCAATGCAAAAAAATAAAAATAAAAATAAACAGGCAGAGTACCCGTCCCCCCCCCCCCCAGACACTAAGTTTGCCTAGCCCAACTTTGGAAGTCGACAATGAAAATATCAAAGAAAGAGCACAGATGTAAGCCCAGGAAGAGATGACAACTTGTGCAGGGCATCTGTGCATGGAGTCTATATCCAGATTATTAAAGGAAATGGGAGCAAAAATTGATAATGTAAGTGGAAATGTGCAGAAACAGCTTGCAAGCTTCGCCACCAGGATTAACCCAATTGACGAAAAGCAGATGGACTTTGGTCGAACAGTAAAGGAGCTAAAGTCAAACCAGCAATCAGAGGAGCTCAAGAATGAGCTGGCTAAACAAAGATATACACAAATTCAAGACTGATTGCCAGGAAGGATTAAGTAAGACAACCTTTGAAATGAAAATGCAAGTCAATAAAGTGATGGAGACGATGCAAAAAGCTTTATTGTAAAACCAAAATCAACTGGAAATGTTTAAAACAATGCTTGAATCCCTCACTACCAGAGTTAAAAACCTGGAAGATAGAACCTCAGACATGGAAGACAAACCAGAAGAAAGAGATTGGAATAACAGAAATTTGAATAAGTTCAAAAATGTATACAAACAAAATATGAGGGAACTTTGGAACACCCTCAAGTGATCAAACCTCAAAATCATGGGGTTACCAGAGGGGGAAGAAATTCAGGCCAAAGGTATAAAGAACATATTCAAGAAAAATATTGAAGTGAATTTCCCCATTCTTGCAAAAGAGAGTCCCATTCAGATCCAGGAAGTGCACAGACCACCAAACAGGCAGGACCAAAGAAGAAACTCTCCAAGACATATCATAGTAAAAACTCTAAATACTGAAAGCAAAGAGAGGGTTCTAAAAGCAGCAAGAAAAAAGCAATCACATAAAAATGAATACCCTTCAGAGTAATATCAGATTTCTCCATGGAAACCATGAAAGCAAAAAGGGATTAGAATGGAGTACTTCAAAGCCTAAACCACTATGACTTTCAAGACAAATGAATGTACCCAGAGAAAGTATCCCTCATAATAGATGGAGAAAGGAAAGCATTTCATGATAAAAGCCAGATCTACACAAAACCAAACCTACAGAGAATACTCCATGTAATATTACAGACAGAAGAGTCAAACAACCAACCCCAAGAGCCTTCTAGTGGTCAACCATAAGAATAATGCATAGAAGATCAAAACAACACCAGAGGCATCAAATCCCATGAATACTTCAACATGACACAGATTAAATCAAGCCTCAAAATTATAACTTTGAATATGAATGGTCTTAACTCTCCCATAAAAAGACACAGGCTAGCAGGCTGGATCAGACAAATGGACCCTTCCATTTGTTGCCTCCAAGAAACTTATCTAAAGACATAAACCTTAGAGAAAATGGATGGAAACTGATTTTTCAAGCAAAGGGAAACAAAAAACAAATGGGTGTGGCTACTTTAATATCTGACGAAATAGACTATAAACCAAAAGAAATCAAAAAAGACAAGGAAGGACACTTATTACTAATCAAGGGACCAATTCAACGTGAGGATATCACTAGCATAAATGTGTATGCACCAAATGTAGGTGCACCACTTTTCATAAAGCAAAACTTATTGGAAGACATAACAAAAATAAAATCCAATTCCATCATAGTTGAAGACTTTAACAAACCACTATCAGCTTTAGATAGATCATCCAAAGAGAGGATCAGCAGGGAAAAAATAGAGCTCAACAACACTATAGATCAACTAGACTTAACAGACATCTACAAAACATTCCATCCTAACTCTACTGAATATACATTCTTCTCAGTAGCTCACGGAACCTTCTCCAAAACTGACCACATATTAGGCCATAAAACAAGCATCAATAATTTCAAGAAAATTGACATAACCCCCTGTATCATTTCAGACCACAATGCACAAAAGCAGGAAATAAACAATGGGAGAAAAAATAGAAAATACACCAACTATTGGAGACTGAACAATATGCTACTCAACAATGAATGGCGATTCAGGAAATTAAAAAAGAAATAGAAAATTTTCTTGATCTAAATGATAACAAAAATACGATGTGCCAAAGTTTATGGGACACAGTGAAAGCAGTCCTGAGGGGAAAATTTATAGCACTAAGTGCCTTCATAACAAAGACAGAAAGATCTCAAACTAATAACCTAAGTGCCCATCTGAAGGTATTACAAAAAAAAAAAAAATAGAACAATCCAACCCCAGAAGCTCGAGACAAAAAGAAATAAGATCAGTGTGGAGATCAATTGATTGGTAAATAAGAAAACAATTTTAAAAATCAATGAAACAAAGAGCTGGTTCTTTGAAAAAATAAAATTGACAAACCCCTGGCCAATCTAACCAAATGGAAAAAAGAGAAGTCCCAAATCAATTAAATCAGAAATGAAAAGGGAGAAACCATGACAGACACCAATGAAATTAGAAGAATCATCAGGACATATTTCCAAAAGCTCTACTACACAAAATTGGAAATCCTGCATGATATGGATGAATTCCTGGATACTTAACACCTGCTAAAACTAAACTCAGAACAGATAAAGCTCTTAAATAAACCTATCACACCCAATGAGATTGAAAATGTAATAAAAGAAGTATCCCTAAATGGAAAAGTCTAGGACTTGATCGATTCTTAGCCGAATTCTAGCAAATCATCAAAGAACTCAAAACCACTCTTTCTGAAGCTCTTTCATGAAATTGGAGAACAGGGAATGCTTCCACACTCCTACAAAGCTACCATTACCCTAATATTAAAACCAGACAAGGATATATCAAGAAAGGAAAACTGTAGACCTATATCCCTGATGAACTTAGATGCAAAAATTCTGAATAAAATCCTCACAAACTGAATCCAACAACACTTCAAAAGCATTATCCACCTTGACCAGGTTGGTTTCATCCCAGAGATGAAGGGTTGGTTCAACATAAGGAAATCAATTAACATAATCCACCACATTAATAAACTAAAACACAAGAGCCACATGGTCATCTCAATCAATGCAGAGAAGGCCTTCAACAAAATTTAACATCTCTTCATGATCAAAACACTAGAAAGATTTGGCACAGGGAGCTTATACCTCAACAGAATAAACACCGTATACAAAACTCCTAAAGCCCAAATCAATGGGCTTTTCTCAATGGGAAAAGACTTAATTAGTTCTCACTAAAATCAGGAAAAAGACAGGAATGTTCATTCTTAATATTGCTCTTCAACATAGTGCTTGAAGTCCTAGCCCAAGGAATAATAGAGGAAAAAGGACATAAAAGGGATTCAAATAAATAAGGAAGAAATGAAAATATCACTTTTTGCTGATGATATGATCCTATATATAACTGATCCAAAGGACAGTGCTATTAAATTACTGTAGATGATAAATTCCTTCAGCAAAGTGGCAGAATACAAAATTAACACACAAAAAATCCTGTATGCAAATGACTGTCATTCAGAAAAAGATATCATCAAAATAGTCCCATTTTCAAAAGCCTCAAAAAAGAAAAAAGTGAAATAACTTGGAATAACACTAACCAAGAATGTGAAAGATTTGTATAATGAAAACATAAAAACACTCAAGAAGGAAATCAAGGAAGATGTGAAAAGATCTCCCATGCTCCTGGATTAGTAGAATTAACATCATGAAAATGGCAATACTTCCAAAAACTATATACAGATTCAATGCAATACCAATAAGAATAAAAGTTTCATTCTTTGCAGCCAAAGAAAAAATAATCTCCAAATTTATTTGGAAGGGGAAAATGCCTCAGATATCCAAAACTATCCTGAGTAAGAGAACTCCTCAGGAAGTATCACCATAACCAATCTACAGACATACTACAAAGCCATGGTAACAAAAACAGCATAGTACTGGCATAGAAATAGACAGACAGATCAATGGAACAGAACTGAAGAAGGTGCCAACATCAACTGGAGAAAAGATAGCATCTTCAACAAATGGCGCTGGACAAATTGGCTAAACATATGTTAAAAAAAGAAACTAGATCCCCTCCTCTCACTGTGCACAAAACTCAACTCTAAATACCCTAGAAGCCAAAGAAGAAGGAATTCTACATGAAATAAGAGTAAGCAAAAACTTCCTGAGCAAACCTCCAGTAGCCCAGGAAGTGCAAAAATCACTCAACCAATGGGATCTCATCAAACTAAAAACTTCTGCACAGACAAGCACACCATACTCAAACCAATAGCCCACCATCAGAATGGGAGACAATCTATGCCGGTTATTCCATGGACAGAGGCCAAATATCTAAAACCTATAAAGAACTCAAAATACTAAATAATAAAAAATCAAACAACCCTCTCACAAAATGGGGCACTGAACTCAACAGGGAATTCTCAGAAGAGGAAATACAAATGGTCTACTCTCCTTTAAGAAAATGTTCAACAACACTAATCACCAGGGAAATGCAAATCAAAACAACAATGAGATTCCACCTACTCCAGTTTGACTGGCAATCATTTAAAAATCCAACAATAGATGATGGCAAGGATGCAGGGATAAAGGAACTCTCATTCACTGTTGGTAAGATTGCTAACTTGTACAACCACAATGGAAAACAGTGTGGAGACACCTGAATAGGATAGATACAGAGCTACCAACAGACCCAGCTATCCCTCTACAGGGCATCTACTCCCAAGATACCTCACCGAACACAGAGACATTTGCTCAACCATGTTTATAGCTGCTCAATTCACAATAGCAATGAATTGGAATCAACCCAAATACCTATCAGTGGACAAATGGATATCAAAGTTGTGGTACATATACACTATGGAATTCTATGCAGTTGAAAGGAAAAATGACATGATGAAATTTAAATAAAAGTGTACGGACTTGGAGCAGATCATTCTTAGTGACCACGCACAAGAGCAGAGAACCCAGCGCTGCATATTCTCCCTCACCTGTGGTTCCTAACCAGGTTAAGACAGAACATTAAGAAAACCTGTCAGTGAATTGAGAGGGAATGGAAAGAATTCAGTTGGGAGGAGAATGGGAAGATGGAGGGACTCATACAATAAACTAAACAAATAATGAATTGACACCATAAAATCTTAACTTTCATACAGTAAGCTCCTGAAGAATCTGTGGGCACCATCTGGTATGAAGGACCATGAATAGAATGGGGAAGCCTAACCCCAATAAAAAAATTGCTCAGGCCTGCATCTCCCTGTCCCAGTTACTTGTTCCTTTCCACACTGAGCTGTTGATCAAAGAGACCCAGGAGGTCCCCATAAGGAGACAGACTTCTGTCAAAGCTCTTGAGTACCTGTACCAGGCCTAATGTAAGACCCTATTGCTAAAGACATCACAGAGTGTTGTCAAACAACACCAAGAGATCCTGCTAGATCTAAAATGGTAACCAGAGGGCTGCCTGTTTTCATGATAGCTGGTTTACCTAGAGCAAGAAAGGCCCATAACAAAACCAGGGGTTTCTTTAATCCTTAAACTTGGAAGTTGCAGCACAGTACTTCCAGCACGTTCTTATTAGATCTGATAGTTCACTTGTGACTCAAGAAAAGAGTCAAACTCTCCATCTTAAATGCCAAAGGTAGTCATTCTTGAAGGCCATCTAAGAGACTGTCTACCCAAATGGGATATATAAAAATCTGCATCAATGAGAAAGTTTCAATGGGAAACTGGAAAATGGATGGATTTAATGGGTCAGGAATGATACAAAGATGTTTATTGCCTCCATAGAGCATTGTTTCTAATAGTATATATATATATATATATATATATATATATATATATATATATATATATATATATATATATATATATATATATATATATATATATATATATTTTCTGGTGTACTTAGACAATAGGAAACTGAAATAAAAAGTAATGAGATGTGGGCTGGGTGGACGGCTTAGTGATAAAGCACTTGTCATGCAAGTATGAGATCTTTTAGATTAAATGGAACTCAACTCAGATCCCTAATACTCTCATAACATACCAAGCATGGCTGTGCAACCCAGTGCTAGGGAGGCGGAGAAAGGCGAATCCCCCAGAGCTTGTGTGCCCTCTTATCTGGCTGAATTAGTTAGCTCTGGGTTCAGTGAGAGACCCTACCTCAAAAAAAGAAAAAGGTGGGGAGAAAAGAGAGGAAGATACCTGATGCCAACTCTTGCCTTCATAGGCACATTCACACAGATGCACCCATATATACATACATGCTCACAAGCATATGAACACACATAAGCACAGGTACACTACATACATATACATGCAAAACTATTAAATAAAAATTTAAAAATAATGAGATGTAATAATTGAGTGAGGATATAAAGACTATTAAAGCACATTTACCACTTAAATATAAATAAATATGAAAAGTTTAGAAAATTTACCAATGGAAAAAAAATCAATGTACAAAATTGAAAGTATGGTATTAAATTAAGCACCTTTCCAATAAAATATAATTTAGAATAAGATACTATCCAAAAGCAACATATATTATAACTCACTTAACAGTCAAAAGAAAACACAGTTATAACAATATACTACATTAATTAGATTGGAATGCTATAGTAAAATACCATTTTGTGGATTATATAAAATATATCTACTTGGGCTGGGGAGATGGCTCAGCTCACAAAAGATAATTTGTGAAAAAATGTGATAATTACTCTCCTGCTTACATTAAAGCTTGACAACTTTTAACTCATGTTTGCGTGTGTTTTTGAGATAAACATCTGCAACATAACAGAATTTAAGCATTTAATATTCACAATAGAAAAAAATAAATATTGCTACAATTTTTAAGCCAATTATGAACACATTTGCAAGGTTCTAAGTTAAGCAAATAATAATCTTTACATTAGTTTTCTGGTGCTTTCCACAGTTGGATTGTAGCTGGGAACTACTTATTTTGTGGATAATTTCCATTTAAAGACACATTAATACCTGTCTTCTACAACTACTGGAACATAATTGATTTTTACTACCAACTCCCACTGTTATTGCACCCTGTGGAACATAGCACCTACAGGCTTGTTATACCGTTCCACAAAGGTGTTTCCTTGCTCTGCAAAAAACTATCACTGTTGTAAATATGCACAGACAAGCACACATTGCTAAATCCCTTCAAACAGGAAGAGTAAAAGCACATGTTATAAAACCAGTCTTCAATCCATAAAAGACATAAATTTCTTGACACATTACCCATTGTATCCATAAATATGATCTAAAATATAAAATGACAATTATTACTAATTGCTATTGTTCTTTCTTGGATGACCAGAATACTATTCTAAACAGCCCTGTTTGTTTCCTGATAATTCCGATGCTTCAAACTGTCACTTGTTGGAGGAGACCATCTGTGCTCCAATACTGGCATACTTATTATAGGATAATGTGTTTGTCATATTAGCAATCATTTAGTCAATATATAGACAAATAGAAACATTTGATTATATATCATTAATAAGAGTATTGTTCCAGGTTAAAACAAAACTACCTGTCATCCAATCCTTGAGTTCTGTAAATTTCCAAACAAGAGGATTTTGTATTTTCACAATGTGATGGTTAAATTTATTGTCAGCTTGACCTGTGTAATAATCCACAGTTATCTTGGGTGGATCTCTGAGCTTGCCTGCAGAAAGGATTGACAACATCCTTTTGGGATTTTGGAGAAAGGAGGAGGTTCCTTCTCCAGAGTGAGCCCTTCCCCATTGAGTGGGTGGACCTTCCAGAAGGGGACTAATATAAGGAAGCTTGAGGGAATTTATTGTTATTTCAATAAATACTTCCCTCCCCAAACTGTGCCTGGTTTGGAGATTGATCCCACTGGCGTGTGGCTGACTGTGACACACAGTATGAATTTGCCAGAGATCCTGCCTGCCTAAAGATACTCTGGCTTTCTAGAAATGCCACTAGTTTATTCCAATGTCACGTTACCATACTAAGTAATAATTAATTATTCAATAACATATGACTGCATGGAAGGTACCCAGTATAATGAGATCAATACAACTTAGCAGCTAATGTGAGGCAAAGTAACTCTGTGGAACAAACTATTTCAGAAGATTTTAAAGAACTGGCCATGGATTTTCTAGCGTGTAAAATGATACTTTATTCATTTGTCATATACCACCTTCACAAGAGTTGGGGAAACCTTCACCACCTTCACCTAGCTCATTTATTCATAATAAAGATATTAATGAGAAGATTATTACTATCTCTGAAATACGTTCAGATCCACTCATTTATTGAATACCGTTATGTCACTGTATTGATTTGATCAGAATCCAATGCTTATATTATTATGATCATATAAACCTCATTCCTAAGTAAGCCATATGCTATATCAGGATTAAAGTTTTTGGAGGCTACACTGCTGGCTGTGTTGAAGGTGAAGCTTATCTTGTTTACACATTTTGGCATTCTTTTTTTCACTCCAGTCCACAGGCTCACTCAGAGTGGTCTACATTTTGCTGCATATGACAAAATGCTTCAGTGTTTGCCTCAGCACTGGTTCAGCTTGGTGATAAACATTCATGAGTTTTGCTTTTTGTTTTTAATTAGGAACTTTAATATGCAACCTGGCCTCCGTAAATGGGGCATAGCACCTAAGGTAGGAAAAGAATGTTTACCACGATCCCAGGATTTTTTATTTTTCCTTTGGTTTGGGGCCCGTTGTTTCCCATACCCCCTCTTTTAAGATATACTCACTCTTTTAAAAGTATCATTTATTTGCTTAAGAGCAGGAAAAAGAAAGTGTGTGTGTGTGAGAGAGATAATGGGTATACCAGGGTCGCTTGCCATTGCAAATGAATTCCAGATACATGTGCCACATTGTGCATCTGGTTTTATGTGTGCATTGTAGAGTTGAACCCTAGGCCATCAGGCTTTGCAAACAAGCACCTTTAACTACCCACCATCTTTCTAGCTATACTCAATCTGTTATTTGGTTTTGTTTTGTTTTGTTTTGTTTTGTTTGTTTGTTTGTTTGGTTGGTTGGTTGGTTTTTTGAGGTAGGGTCTTTCTGTAGCCCAGGCTGACCTGGAATTCACTCTATATTCTCAGACTGGCCTCAAATTCACAGCTATCCTCCTACCTCTGCCTCTCAAGTGCTGGGATTAAAGGCATGCACCACCACACCCAGTTATACTCACTTTTGATTCTTGGAAAAAATATATGCATAATACATTTTATAAAAACAAATGCCAGAAAATATTTTGATCAGTTTTGTACATAATTAATTATAAGCATATGAAATTCAAAAATTTTAAAGAAAATTCTGTTTAACATGCAAATAATACCTTTTTCATTTAAGTTTTACCAACATGAAAGGGAATTCTATGAAAATTTGATGACTTTATGTAATCATTTTTATTGTTTGCTAGTTCTTTTTTTTTTTAACAATGGGCTTTTGGGATTGTCTCATTAGCCCAATGCTTTGATGGTTAATATGCCATACATTCGTGTCTGTTAGCATTTTTATCATGAACACAGAAATTTGTATTTATCACTTTTTTGAAATTTGGAATCTATTTTTCAATTTGATTACCTCCATTTTCTCTGATCTCTTTTATATTCCCAACATTTGATTTTTGCTATTTCTAGGTGTGCCCAAGAATTGCTTGCATCTCTGTCTGTTTAGGTTTCTGTCATGTCAGTGATTCCCAGCTATTTCCATATAAAGATGTAATCCTTGAAAGGCGAGGAAAGGTTTGCACTATCTAATGGTCATTGCCAACTGGAAACCTCACCACAATTAGCTGACAAGGCTGTTTCATCAGAGACATTTGGATGATCAATACTATGTAGAAGCCAGAACCAAGCTAAGTGTCACAAATCAATAGATTTTATTGACAGCAATGAACATGCAAATCATTAGAAATCTGTTCTTTTACTTTTTAAGATTACTAAATCTGCATTTCAAAACTTAATTGAGGGGAAAACCTAGCAAACACATTTATCCAATTAAGTGAGTATCTTTGAGACCTAAAAGTATAAAACATACTTGAATGGTAAACAAAAGTATTAATCACATTATATATCATATAATTAGAAGTAACTATACCTCTTATAAATTAAACACATGAAAGGATATGGTTATGTTTACCATATGAGCCTTTTTAATTTTTTGAGATGATGTCTTGCCATACTACTGAGGCCGGTATTTTGTGATCCCAGCCTCCAAAATAGCTGAGATTACAGGCCTGTATACACCTATTATAACTTTAAACATATAATAGCTTCATTTGTCATGGTTTTTAATTAATTATTTGTAATCTACATATTAGAAAATAAAAAAAGAAAAAGAAAAAGAGCGATAAAAAGGAAGAAGGGAGGGAAGGAGAGAGTAAATTATCACTTCTATTTCTCCTTAAAATCTTGACCTTTCAGAAAGAATGCTAAAATTTCTACATTATTGATTCACAAAGCATTCACCGTTTTTATTGGCTTAGTGGAAATCTCTTCGTGATGTAAGTGGCTAAGCATATAAAAGACATCTATGTATAGCCAATCAATTTATGCAGTCTAGGAAATGTTCTCAAGCCCCTTCTTCCTGTGCCTAATGTTATCCTTCATCAAAAATATTGTAAATGATATAGTTCTAAAAGCCAGATTCTCAAAGCCATAAAAATAATGTAAATTTAGCTCTAAGGCCATCTCTATGCCCTTTTGAAGGCCCTGTTCTTTGAATAAGCAGTCAGAGTGCAACTGGGCTGCTTTGTAAAAGGCAGGAGTAACCTGGCACACACCTGAACAGTGAAGTCAGGAAGCCTGAGAAGTTTCTTTTGTTATAGAGAACAAAGAAATGAGCTACACAGTTTAAAACCACCAGGAACACTGAAATAAGGAAAACTTTTTTTTTGTTTCAGAACAGCTTTAAAATTTATGTCAAAGATTTTACAATCAAAATAGGGCATGCCCATGGTATCTCAAACAAAAGAAGCAACTTATATGGGCAAAAATCTACTAAAAAATTGAAAAGTATGTATCAGCCTTCGACCCTTAGAGAGTCAACATTGAAGATGTATATGCTATACATGCAAGTATACTGGAGACATGCATGCGGAGACTTTGTAACATTAAAGGCCAATGTCTTTGGATAGTCACATGACACAAAGAAATGCATATTTAAAGCAATCTTCAGGCTCCCACAAGGAGAAATGGATGCAAAAGGAGTGCTACGTTTCCCTGTATATTTCAACAATGATGATCATTTTAAAATATTTTACCATGATTAAACTGTGTGCATTCTAGTTTTCTGAACAGTTTTAATAAATCATAGGTGACGAGAAACGTTCATTGGTACTCTTCATGACAACCACCATTAGAATGTTCTTTGTGGCACTTCTCAGAAGGGTTGTAGGCTGGAGAGATGGCTCAATCAATAAAATGTTTCCTGTGTGAATGTAAGTACCCGAGTTTGGATTCATGATCTCATGGAAAGCTGAACATGTAGCAAGAGTGTCTAAAATGCCAGTGTGCCTAGGGCACAAAGGAAGGTAGAGTTAGGGGAATTGCCCTGAAGCTTACAGAACGTTTAGCCTGGTGACCCCAGTGGTGAACATCCAGAGTCTCAGCCTCAAACCAGGGGGAAGGTGTGTACCTCTGCCTACAAATACAGAAGTCATGTGCACACTCCCAATCACACACATCACATGCACGTCTTAAACACACACACACACACACACACACACACACACACACACACACACACACACCACAGATCAATGTCATTGCTATGATTAGGTTCTGTAGTCAATGTAACCAGATTAGGAATGAAGTAAGAGATGGTTGGGTCTGTGAGGGAATTTCCAGGCAAGAGTAACTGAGGAAGGAAGTCTTTCCTCCTGAATGGGTGCTACCACCTGAGTAGTCTTTAAAACACACCTAAGGAAACAAACCCAGGATGGTGAGGATTTAGATATATTTTTTGGAAACAAGTGTAAGAAGTATTTGGGGATTCTATGTGTTTTTATAGTTATGGGATTCCTCTCCATCTCAGTTAAAGTGCAACAAAAAATCACAATGAAGTCACACCTAAGATAATTTCTCAAATTTAACATAAAACACTTAAATAAATTAAATGAACACACAAACACACACATATATACACTGAAACATGCAACCCAACTATATTTTATTAAAATATATTAAAAACAGAAGTGAGAAAATTCTAAAATGAATGGAAGTACAAAGGAAGTAATGAAGGAAGGGAGAAAAGGAGGGAGAAAAAAAAGAAAGTTACGAAGGAGGGAGAAAGGACTAGAAAAAGGTTATGGAGAACATAGGGAATTATACAAGAAGAAAGCAATCAAGAAAATACAATATCTTTTTGGTAACAAAAAGATAAGTCATGAAAGAGCATTAAATCAGAATGTAAATTTTATGAATAAAAGTTTATTTCTAATATGAATATATCATGTTTATATAATATACATAATGAGCTGATCTGTTCACCACTGAGATACATAAAGGTGAGCCAGCAAGAAATGCAGAAAGAATTAATCAGATCCAAATCATGGTATATTTCACAAGCTTCTCCTTACAAGTCAAATGGTAAAAAATGTGCAGAATGGTGTTCAGTGCAAGGGAGGTGGTGTAGCTGATAAAGTATTTGCTGTGCAAGTGTAAGTATCCAAGTTTGGATCTCCAGATCACACATAAACGCAAATGTCATGGCCTGAGAGCCTGTAATATCAGGACACCTGTGGTAGAACTTGAGGCAAATACAGGAGGATTCTTAGAAACTCGTGGGCCAGCTAGCCTGGGGACTGCAGTAGTGACCAATGAGAGACCTGCCTCAAACAAGATGGGAATGCAAGGATTGATATGCGAGGGTAACCTGTGACTACACAGGTGACATGCATGAAAACAAACAAACAAACACACACACACACACACAAACACACACACATCATAAAACTACAGCTATACATTTCAAGTGTCATGCTCTAAGAAACAAGCTGTATTTTTTTTCTGATGTTCTATAATATGTTTATTAAAAGTATCAAGTTGTTGCAGATAGCAACTGAGACATGGAAGAGACAGTTATAGGCAGATTTTTCATTGCAAACGTATGATGTCTTTCATTGTGTACTTCCTGAAAATAGGTTCTAGTTTCATACCTTGTCTATATATTATGATGCTATATCAACCTACAGCACTTTCTAAATGTATGATAAACAAATGGCTCCAATGCTTTGGTTTACAGACTGTTATGATAATGAACTTGTACATTATTATGAGGCTGTATTGCTGTATTAAAGACCATAGATATATTTTTGGTCACCAAAATGCTGCAGACTATGTTATAAAGTACCATCATTCATTTCCGTAACTGTAAGTAAAAATGTCCTCACACAATCACCAGCCATGTCTTTATTCGACCTTTGAATATCTGTCAAGCTAACAAGAATAATAGAATCCCTTTCAACTTTGTTCACATCACTCAACTTTCTGATAGGATTATTTCTTCATAGATTTGATTGACATTTATGCTTTAAATTTTGTGAATTAGCTTTTTGGATCCTTCAATAATTTATTCTATTGAACTTTTATATTCTTCATGATAATTTGAAGGCTAAAGGTTTTACCTTATTAGAACTCAGAAAGCAGGCAGGTTTTACAGTCAGAGTTTGTCATACAGCTTTGGATTTTGTCAAAAATATATGCATTTTACATCTACATAAAGAAATGTTTATTCTCATTGAAAATATTGTTTTACTGTGATGGTTAAGTTTATTTGTCAACTTGACCAAAGTAATAATCCATTATAATCTTGGGCGGGTCTCTGAGTTTGCCTGCAGGAAGGATTGACAAATTCCTTTTGGGATTTTGGAGAAGACTTGTGATGGTTAAATTTGTCAAATCCATAGTAATCTTGGGCGGGTCTCTGAGTTTGGGATTTTGGAGAAGGGAGGAGTTCCCTTCTCCAGAGTGAGCCCTTTCCCCCAGTGGGTGGGCCTTCCAGAAGGAGACGAATATAAAGAAGTTTAGGGGGAAGGAGACGCTCTTCCTTCCTCCCCCGGCTGCTGGTGCTTGTTCGTGACTTACACTCGCATCCTGCTCTCCTACCCTCCCTGGACATCGGAACCCAGTTTCCTCGGCCTCACATCATGGACTGTCAGCCTCAGCTCCTTAGGGAACCATCAGGCCCTCTGGGCTGGATTGGGACTGCTGAGACATCCAGCCACGTGGACTGAACAGCTACTGGTTCCTTCAGCTGTGGCCTACAGACTGCTATTGTTGGACTGTCATAAGCTACCCCAATAAATTCCCTTTTATTATACTCCATTCTATCAACTCTCTTTCCTCTAGAGAACCCTGACTAATACACTTACGATTTCAGTTATCTACATAATTTTGATATGGTCCATTAATCAACAACATCTATTTAAAGTATTTATTTATTCATTCATTGTTTTTAAGACTAGACTGAACTGGAGCTTGTCACCCTCTTATCTCCCCAAGAAGCAGGCACTGTAAGAATGTGTGATCCCACCTGATTGTTGTAAAGTCTATTTTATTCTTTTGTTACATACTCTTATAATTTTAATATTCTTTAGATGGATAGTTTGTGCTGTGGCTATTTAAAAAAACACATAAGGGGCTGGAGAGATTGCTTATGGTTAAGGTGTTTGCCTGCAAAGCAGAAGGACCCACGTTTGATCCCCAATACGCAAGTAAAGCCAGATGCACAAGATAGTGCATGTGTCTGGAGTTTATTTGCAGTGGCTAGAGGCGCTGGTGTTCCCATTCTCTCTCTCTCTCTCTCTCTCTCTCTCTCTCTCTCTCTCTCTCTCTCTCTCTCTCGCTCTCTCTTATAAATAATTAAATAAATAAATAAAATATTTTTAATCACATAATCTCCAAGTAACAATTTTTTTGTTTAGATCTTTACAAATCAAATTACTATAATTTTTCTTTCCTTCATGATGTAGTCATTAATTTCTCTATTTAAAGTAGCAATGTTAAGAGAATGCTTATATTTTTTAAAGTGTCAAAAATGTCCATTTTTTTAACTAACTTTGAGTTGTAATATGCTCATGTAAATTGCTTTTCTAAGGTTATAGCTCTATCCTGCTCCTGGATTTCTATTTATTATGTCATAAGTAAATGCTATGTTTTATATTTTAAATTTCTGCTTCTTTTATGATTTTTATCTTCTCCTTTAACCTCTTAATCTGTGGATAGTGTTGATTGGTTTTTAGTTTCCTCCTTGAGTTTATTCAGCTGGGTCTCAATATAATTATCCTTCAATAGATTACTGGTTTTAAGCTTTTGAAATCCATTATCACTAAACAGTTTTGTTATACACTTGTCAAATTTTCTATGCAATCTTTCTTATACAAAAGATATTGAAAATTATATGGAGAATTTCATGAAAAAAAAATTGAACATCTTGTAGGGCTGGGGAGATGTGTCCACAGTCCTGCTGATCAGGAGTCCTCTGACCAGAGTTTAGATCCTCAGCATGGATGTAAAGCCAGAAGCAGATGTCTATAATTTCACAGTGCCTCTGACAGTAGGAGGTGGACTCAGGAGAACCCAGGAGCTCAAGGATCCAGCTAGTCTGGCCTTCCCAAGCAGCAAAGCAGCAACAAGAGAGACCCTGTCTCCCACAAAGCAGAAGACCAACAGCACAAAGGTATCTTCTGAGATTCACACTTGAACTGTGTCAGATACTCACCAGCACATCATCCTTATACAAACATACAAAATTAGATAACTCATATAAAATGCACAAATGTCTTGAAAATGCATCTTATGAAAGTTAATACACAAAGAAATATAAACCATGGAAAAGCTATGAATGATGCTATATTTAATTTAAGAATTTTAATGAAATCTTAAATTCACAGAGAACTTCAGTCTCAAGTGGCAAGTCTTTACAAAAATTTCAAGACTAGGAGAGTTCCATAGCTGTGCTCTCTTTTAGTAGATAAGAAGGGGACCCTTTCAAAATGGTAACTTAGCTTAATATCTAGTTCTGACAATGTTTTTCCCCAACAACCAAAGGTACAAATCAAAAATATTAGCCTATAGTCTCATATATGTATATGAAAAATACCTTAAAATGTTAGCAAATCAAGCCCATAAATGTGATTGCTGCTAGAGACCCTCTCTGCTAAGCTTTCTGAGTTCTAATTCAAAAACATGTCAATTTTTCTTTCCTCTTTCTAGCACCTTCTTTTGGAAACTGCCAAAATCCTACACATGCTTACCTTGCTACACTCCTAAAATGCTTGCTTGACACACTGTCGTTTTCACTCTATCTTTGAAGACTAGCCTCTTGGCATTCCATACAGCTGAGCCTGCCTGCCTTAGTCAACTCAGAACATCTGACTTTCTCTTATCTTTCTCCCTCTTCCCTATTGTTATGAAGATGTCCAGCTTGCCTGTCCTGTGGTTTTTCTTCACATACTCTAATAAAATGATCCTTTACTTTAAAAACTGCAGAAGTGTACAAAGATTATCATATGCCTAAATTGGTTTAGTCTTGGCATTCTTAGCTTCATTGCTTTAAAGTCTCTTGCGCTTTATCGACTTATCAATAGGATGAAAATTATTTCAACATGTTGGAAAAAAAACTTGAAAAAAATTCAATGTTTCTGTATTAGTCAGGGTTCTCTAGAGGAAACAGAGTTGATAGAATGGATTGTAGTAAAAGGGAATTTATTGGGATAGCTTACGGCAGTCCAACAATAGCAGTCTGCAGGCCACAGGTGAAGAAATCAGTAGCTGTTCAGTCCACATGGCTGGAGGCCTCAGCAGTCCCAATCCAGCCCAGAAGGCCTGATGGCTCTCTGGGGAACTGCTGTTCTTCAGTAGACAATGTGAGGCTGAGGAAACTGGATTCCAATGTCCAGGAAGGGTAGGAGAGCAGGATGCGAGTACAAGTCACTAACAAGCACCAGCAGCCAGGGGAGGAAGGAAGAGAGGTTTCCTTCCCCTGAGTCTTCCTTATATCTGGTCCCTTTCTAGAAGGCCCACCCACTGGGGTGAAGGGATCACTCTGGAGAAGGGACCTTCTCTTTTTGTCAATCCTTTCTGCAGGCAAACTCAGAGACCTGCCCAAGATTACTGTCGATTATTAAACAGGTCAAGTTGACAATAAACTTAACCATCATAGTTGCTTTCTGAAAGAATTCAGGTTTTGAATAAACTATGGGTAGAAGGCAACCATTGTACCTGAGAAAGTTTATCTACCAGAAAGAAACAAGCAAACGATGCCAGCACAGAAGAAGGCAGTGTCAGGTGACTCTGTAGTGCCCTGATCTGCATATTGGACTTGTAGTGATTGATAAAAGTGCTTTCCTGGAGATCATATATGTAGCAATAAGGCAAAAACATTACTTGAGAAATACAGAAGTGCTACTCGTGGGACACAAGTTGATGGTTCATACAATCTTAAGGACACAAAATACAACTATAAATGTTAAAGCAAAATGATCACTGAGGAAAAATAAGCTATTCAACAGTTTAAATAGCCCTAGTTCCAGTAAACCTCAAGTTATAGTACTGTTGTCAGTGTCTTGTCCATTTGGTGTCTAAGAAGTTCTAGCATATTTAAACATTGGCATAAGGATTTTCAGCTGCTTTCTACTAAATTTTTAATAGTTTTGGATTTTAAAATTATCCATGTTCAATTTAGGTTTAATTTTTATAGACTGATTTAGATGTATATAGAGGGTTATATTTTTGCATAGGAATTACCAAGTGTTCTAACACCATGCTAAAAAGACCTTTCTTCCTTGAATTGCTGACCTGTGTCAAAACTAGTGTATTTACATAGATACAATTCTGAACGCTATTCTATTTTCTACTGTACTCTTCCTATACTAATTTTTCATCAATACCACACTATCAATGTAAAAATATTTCACATCTTTTGTTGAAATGCTTCAGCGTTTTATACTGACACTATTATAAGTGAATATTTTGGTTTCATTTCCGGTTGTGTTTCCGATGTCCATATAATACAACTGATTAATGTTAGTTCTATTGTAACTCTTAAAATCAGGTAATCATTCCTCCCAGTTATGTTTTTAGTTTTGCTAGCTCCAAGTTCCTTTCTTCTTCCAAGTAAACCAGAGCAAGAACGACACAACCCAACCCAGCCTTGGAAAGACCATTGCAGTTGTTTTGTTGAGAATAGCTGTAGGGGGCAAGGACAAATGAGTTCCTTAGGACATCGCCATTGTTTTTAAAAGCAAAGAATGATAGTTACTTGGAAAATAATAATATACATGGAAGTGGAAAAAAGTGGTTGGATTTACAGGCACCACATTATAGTTAAATAGGAACGGATTGATTACATATCTAAAGTATAAGAGAAATAAATTCAAGGATTGTTTTAGCCTGAACAATTGGAAAAGATTAATTCCAACCTTGTTTTGGGAGTAAATAAAATCAAAATACTTCTCAACACTTAATGGAAAAAGTCATAAGAGAATTCTTCATAATAGCAATTTAAAAGAAATTTACTTCATATTTAGCCAACAGTATCAGGTTTTTTTAATTCTATATTGTCCCAAACATAGAGAAATTTTATTTTAATACAATATTATGCAACTTTACAAATCAATATGTTTAAAAACTTATTGATATGATAGTCATGTTAAAATGAAATTGTCTCATAAAGTAAAAAAAAATGGATGCTTATAATCAATCTGTGGGGTCAGGGAAAAGTTTGTGGCCTTTGAGGGCCAGCAGAGAGGGGGCATAAATAGGCAGGGCATACATTTTCAGAGCTGCAGAGCATTGTAGAGGTCGGTACTTGTAGTTATAGATCTATCAAAACCATAGAATGCCTAACCTCAAGAATGGGCCCTAATGTAAAGTGGACTTGGGGTGATAATTATGTTGTATACTCATGGATGATAGCAAATGTAGTTTGCAGGATATTAACAGTGGGGGAGTCTGTGCAGATGTAGGGGAAAGGAATCTCAATCATATCCAAATAGGCTTTGAATTTAAAACATCCCCCAAAATAAAATAAAGGTTAAAAATAAACATTACTTATGCTGAACAAAAATGCACATAAACATGTATGTGCAAGTTTATACATTTATATGTAGGCATAAAATTCAAAAAGTTAACAATAATTAGTAAACACATTTTCTATTTTAGTATTACAAAATGATGTGTATTTTCTTTGCAGTAGAAAGCTATTTTAAAACTTTTCATATATATGTGATTTTCATGAAAATGTCTAAATAAAACTGCCTCCAGGGCTCAGAAAAGCATCCCAGAAAAGAGAAAGACTGCAACAGCTAGTAGATGGGGAGGAGTGCTGTGAAATGCTTTCTTCTGACTGATGCACTCATGAACTCACAGGAATAGTTGTTACCTGTACAGAATGTGCATAGGATAAAAGCCAGTCAATCTTCCATTACGGGGGGATGAGGCTTATGGTTATTAGGCAAGGAGGAGGCATGTTATCTGATAGTGGGACCACTCGCAGGTTTCCCGTGCTCCCTTCAAGACCTCCCCACCCATGCACACAAGTCTGATTCATGTTAGTGGAGGAAACAGACCTAACAGTAGGAAGGAAAGATACTCAGTGGGAGAGGGGGAAGAACAAATTATGGGGGGGGAAGGAAATGTGATAAAAACATATTGTAAACATGTACAAAACTGTCAAAGAATAAATTTTAAATACAAAAATTCAAATTGTGTATGTAATTATTTAAACTAAACAAAATATGACTTGTTTTGTATCGCTCTTTTGTTATAAAGTAAAAAATGTCATATGTTTGTGAAATTAGTACATAGGTAGGGTTATAAGAAGAATGGTTGCTTAAGCTTAATGCCTGTGCAATTAAGATACATTTTATCATGTTTTGAAAAGACTAAAGAGAAATATGCCTCTACTATTCAAATTGTAGTGTTTTCTTTTTCAAAAGTTATTCAGTTTGCTTATTAGAATTATCCCAGCTAACATGGGCTGCATGATCAAACACTTCAGACATTTACAAGATCAGCTTATTATTACTTTTTTGGGGGAGGTGGGGTAAAGCTGCCTCCTATATGTGACTGAAGTAGAAGGGTTTGGTCAGTATTTCAGAGTTGTGCAGAATGAAGCATTTGAGAGTATGCAGTGGAATATGCTCACGGGAGTTAATCTTGACAATTTCAGACTTCTGGTTGCTTTGAATGGTGAATGACAGAATGCACATGCAACGCCCAAGGCACCTTCCAAGCATGATATCGCTGCACAGAGATGTCAACAACAAAAATGGCAGCCCCACTCAATAGCAAGGTTGTGTTAATTGAAAGAAATCAGGTAGGTGAGTGTTCACTGAAATAACTATATCAGGATGTGGATTATGAAAAAGGGCAAAATTATATCCTGTCCTAACGTTAGAATCTTATCAGGCATATATACAAATAAATCAAAAAATAAAAATGGAATTGGATATACACACAAATATATATCATCAAAATGAACACATAACATGAAACGAATTATGGGATTGCTAATAATAAGCAAACTCTAAAATGTGGTGATAGGTCAGGCAAGGTGGCATTTGTGAAGAAGACGAATCAAGAGAGTCCAAGTCCACATTAGGGAAAATGAAACACACATTTGCTTTTTCTCTTCTACGTCTTTATTCAAAAGTCTGAGTATCAATCTGGAATAGAAAATTGTTTGCGATTGGTCAGATAGAAACTTACAAAACGTAAGAGCAGCGTTGGAGCTACTGAAACTCTTGCTTTTGAGAAACTGGTATCTTACAGCTCCTTAAAGATACTACTGTTATTTCATAAGCATCTTTAGCCAACCATACATAAACATAATTTATATGTGAACTACACAACTGTATTGCAGAATATCTCATACTTAGTTTAATATGTAATATGTTTAAAAGGCCAGAAAACTTAACAAGACAGCCTATTTTTCTTAAATATTTTCATTCCTTCTTAACGAAGGTAATATTATTCCTTCTTCCCCTCCCATTCACTCCTTCTCTTGAAACCCTTCTGCCCTCCAACCAGTCCCTTTACTAAGTTGATGTCTTTCTTTCCCTCCATGACAACGTGTTGATTGACCTAGTACTGTGCAGGTAATGACAGTTCCCGTGAGGTCATGAAAGCAATGGATACATGTCTGGAATGCAAGGCTCTAGAGCACTCCTCCCCACTCTCTGGCTTTTACATTTTTTAAAGAATATATATACTTTAATAATTATATGTCATGTATAATTATTAATATATATTTATTATACATATATATGTAACAGGTTATATACTATTATCCCCTCTTCCCCACTTATGTTACCCTGGGGGATCTCCTCAGTGGGGTTATAGAAATCACTATGGGGTCATGAAGCCTCAGTCAGCCCTCATGGGGTAGCAGGGAACTATGTCTCAGGGTATTCATTCCCACTCTGTGACACTTACAATCTTTCTACTCCTTCTTCCACAAACTTCCCTGAGCCATGGAAGGCCTGTTGGCAGTATGATTTAGTGTTGAGTTCTTTGTAGTGTATGAATTTCTGCTTGTAAAGGTGTTGATTATTCAAAGTGTCTGTCACCATCATTCTGGGGCTGGTTGTCAGGTTAACAGTAAGATCAGTATTCATGATTTTGATGTTGCTTTCTCTGCAATTTTTCCTGGGCCCTTGCAGATAGAGTAGAGTTAGAAAGTCCCATGGTGGACTATTGGCTATCTTCTTGTCTTATTCATGGATCTAGGCTCTCCTCCATTTCCTTTGCCATCTGGAAAAATTTAAAATAGATTCTCCTGCCAAGCATGAGAGCAATTTGGACTAAAGAGGGGATGCAAAGTTGTTTAGGAGATTTTTGGTGTGTCAGCCCACTCTTTCCTGACCATAGGATTCTGACTTGGTTTCTAGTACCAGATTTGAGTTTCCTCCCACTGATGAGACCTTGTGTCCAATCAGAGAACAGTTAGTTATCTATAGAGGTTACATACCATGATTGCAAAAGTATGTATATTTTGCCCAGCTGGTTGATTTCATAGTCTGTAGGGTCACCTGCTTACCCATGCTACGGGTGACCATTCTCTTCCAGCTGTTCTAACTGCACTATGAGGGCTAACTGGGAGGGAGCTAGTTTCCCCTGTGTTTCATCATGGTATTCTGATGTTCTGTGCCGCCACCTGTAGAGTCTTCAGCAATAGAGTCTTACCTTTTACTTCTTGAAGGTAATCAAGTGTAGGCAATGGCCTACATAATTTTGGGAACTTATGGATCTCCCTAGACAACAGCTCACTGTGAAGGTAATCTAATTCTGGGCCATGGATTTACCAGCTGGAGTTCATGATTATAAGGTTTAAGCTTTTTCCACTTTCTTTCCAGATTGTCTCCACTTCCCTTTTACTTGGTGGTTATATCATGTAGAATGGTAGTCAAAAGGGAGGTTTACATGGAATGATTTTTAACACTATTTTAATTTTTCTATAATTCTCTCCCCACCCTCTACCCCTCCAATCACCTCCTTCACCAACATTCTGACTCTCTCTTCCCACCCCATTTCTGCTCTCTCCCGGTCTCACTCTAGTTTTATGACCATATTCCTGGTGTGAACTACCATTTTCACCCATGTCCACTTGATCCCAGTTAGGAGCCTCATATGAGGGAGTACAGGAAGACTTTTTCTTTCTATGTCTCTGTGGCCAACTCCATCCATTTTCCTGCAGATTCTATCATTTCATTTTTCCTTACTGCTGTATAGAATTTCATTGTGTATATGTACCACATCTTCATTCTCCATTTAATAGTTGATGGGCATCTGGTCTGATTCCAGTTCCTAGCTACTGGGAAAAATGCTACCTCAAACATGGTTGAGGCAGTATCCCTGTAGTACAGTATGTCCAGGAGTGGTATAGCTGGGTCAAATGGTAGATCTATTTTTAACTTTTTAGGAGTCTCTATACTTATTTTCATAGGCTCACTATCATTTTATTACAGTTATATATAAAGAAAAATAGATGATACCAGTTGGTAGTGATTCTCATTTAACTGAAAGTTACAATTATAAGAATAGCAAATAAATTTCCTCATATGTTATCTAGTGTGGAGTTCCATCATTTTATGTTAGCAGGAATCACTTCAATATGAGTCATGACTCTGAACGGCTCATAAAGCACACTAAGGCCTTTGAAGCTAAATTAAATGTTGAAGATTTTTCAAAGATTAGAGCAAAATAAGGAAGATGGCAAGTTATACAGTATGGAAAGTAGAAAGGCAGGAAAGAAGTAGAAGGAAGGAAAGAACAGAAAGGGAGAAGGAGGGAAGAAGAGAGGAAGGTGGAGCCAGTGGAAGCCTGATGGATCAGGCGCTATGCCCTCAGTCATCACGGGATGACGTTATCATATGTCAGTCACTTTACTTAAGATGATTGGGGCACAAAATTCAATAGATAGCAACTAGACAGGATAATTGTCAAAAACTGAAATCAACTGAACACTGAGTTTTAATTCCCATAAATCCTTTAAAATGTCCAGCTGCTACAGGGTAAACACCACATGGTTACCACCTTAGGTGTTAAATAATTTCATGTATTTTCTTCAGGGACATAGTTTATATGATGAAAATTCTTTCCTTTCCACTAGTTTAAGTATATCAAACATAAATTAATTCCAAATATTATAAAGTTGAATAGATGGTAGCTAAACATAAAAATCAATCAGAGTATATATTTGTATATCTATTCATATACAGCACTATAGTATATTTATGGTGTGTGTGTATGTGTGTGATTTATATGTGACTGTTTCTCTTTCTGCCTCTAGTATCTTAGCTAGTTTTGACTTACCCATGTGACTATAATTGTATAATAGGGACAGAAGGTGAGCATTTCACTACACTAATACTTATAGCTGCTATGTTTAGGGTTGCCACAAGATCCCTTTCCTTCTTTATTTCTATAAGAAACAGACAATAATACTTATCATCCACACAGGAGTGCTGTAATATTAAACACTAATGCTAGTCATTTCCAAAGGGTGAGTTTTATTAGGATTATGATTAGCCTAATGATCTTATACATCAAGAAGAAAATCTTAAATTTCTCATCTTACAAGTTTTTAAATTAAATGCTCTTCCTCATTTGTAATCGTCAATGTCTCCAAATATTATACCTTTTTCTTCAAGCTTTAAAAAAGTCAGTATATGTTTAAAGGCAGTAACATCTCTTACAATAAAAAAGGGGTGAAAATAGTGTTCTCTGGTTGAGAAAAGCCCTATGCATACTTGTGTTGGATTCTTCAATCTTCAAAGGAGGTCATTCATATAAATTCTGTAAAGACAGTAATGTGTGAATCTGATAGTACCCTGACCCCTATCCACCTTAGAAAGCAACTCTAACATCTCTAACAGTAAAATCTAGACCAAAAGGTACCTCTCCTGCTGCCAAACAGATAGATAGCCTATATCTGAACTCAATTTACAAAACAGGGACATCACTATATGTTAGCCACTTTAATAGATTCAAGTTTATTTTCAGAATATACATCCACCTGCAGCAGAGAGTGAAGCAATTCAAGACTAAAGGGAGAAAAAGTGCTGACAGAACAATAAGACAACGAAAAGAAGGTGTCAATTAACCTACAGTGATAGGCTCTTAAAAAATAGAATAGTGAATCAATTTATTCATCTGCTAGTACTGTTTCTCTGGGACTATTTCTCTTCCTTCAAAAGTTTCTAGATGTGGTAGACATATTCATGCACTGTGCGTAGTCAAAAGCTGTCAGTAGTTCTGAAATGGTCACCCCAAGGTCTAATCCTATTATATTAGATGAAAAATACAAGGATGCTCACAAGACCAGGCCTTCTTAAGAAATACAAAAAGTAGTGTAGGTGCTTGGCCTCTAAGTGTTGCTAGAACATAACAGACAGCAAACAATCTATGAATCTACCGATGGCAGTAAACAGGATTGCTTTCACTTTATGAGCTGTTAAGCCTGTTTCGTGAAATAGTTCATGGTGACTGACAGTTAAAACATTGGGTCACTCACTAGTTCCTGTGTTATGTGCCAAGTGGCACAGGGCTATGAAAAATGATGGTATGAGAAGAAAAATCTTACAACAAATGCCCTTCTGTGCAGCCTCCTTAGGAGAGATGAACAAAAGGTGGAGAAATAGTTCAAAGTTATAAACATCTCCAAAACCAAAGTCAGACTATAGCTACCAAAGTAAATAACCATATATAAAACAATTTCCAGTGACAACCCAATGTTGTCAATATTACAGTGATCCAGGCAGTAAGGGTGGAGGGAATGGAGGAGAGATTGAAGCTATCTTTATTTTAAATCACTCACATTCAGAATTGTGACAGTCCAAATAATTAATGTGCAAATTCACTCCATATATTTGCAAGCTTACACAAAGTATAATTTATGACCAAGCATGTGATTTTTATTAAAAGAATATATAGTGCAATCTGAGTTTCTGAATCCAAATTGCTGATTGCATGTAGCACACACCCTCAAATTCCTCTCATTCAAAAATAATTGAGGGCTGGAGAGATGGCTTGGCAGTAAAGGCACTTGCCTGCAAAGCCTAATGGCATGGTTTCCATTCCCCAGTACCCATGTAAAAGCCAGATACACAAAGAGGCACATTTATTTGCAGTAAGTTTGCAGCAGGTGGAGGCCTTGGTGTGCCTATTCAGTCTGCCTCTCTTCTAGATCACTCTCTCTCTCTCTCTCTCACTCTTTTTACAAATAGATAACAAAAATATTTTTAAAAAATAATTTAAATATATGACAAAACAGAAATTAACTAATACATAGAAATTCAATTCCAGATGCCAGAAAGAGAAGGAATTCACAGAAGTAACAACTCAATTTAAATATCTATAAAATGTCAAGGCTATTAGAGTCCATACACTTCAGGTTTCCAATGTGACCACTGAGAATCTGACAAAACCACAGTTCTACAGGGCAGAAAGGCAAGAATGGGGATCTACAAAGGTGTTGCAGTTATCTTTTCATTTCTGGGACAAACACCCAATGAGAAAACAATTATGGGCAGAAAGGGTTTAGGTCAGGCTTAAAGATTCCAGGGAAGCTCCATCGTGGTGAAAGAACCCGGTGGCTCATTCCATTAGGCATCCATAGAAGAGAGAGAAAATACCATCACCAACAAGCACAATCAGTCAGAGTTCAAGCTGATTCTCCACACACCTCTGAGAGCTCCACTCAGATTCACCATCTGTAACACCCTGGCTCCAGCAGAACTCCAAATGCCAATGATTAAGTAGGAAGATTAATAAAAAAAAATACCTGAGTCTATGAGGGGCCTACATTTATATTCAAACCACCATATTCTATTGCTGGCCCCCATGGACTCATGATACTCATAAAGCGCACTGCACTCAGTCCAGCTACAAAAGTCCCCATAGTCTTTTCCAATTTTAACATTGCCCAAAAGTCCAAAGTCTTCTCTGAGATACAAAACTGTCTCTTAACCATGAGCTCTGTAAAAATCAAAACATAAATTAGATAATCCCAATACATAAAGGCAGAGAAGAAATATTTCCATTGCAAAGAGAAGGCATAAGAAAGAGAGACTATCGTATCAATGCAAAAATTAATCAGCAGGCTAACATCAAACATCTGCAGTACGAAGGCTAACACCTATAAGTGGAGACAAAGTTTGGGTTTCCAATTCTGCCCTTCCAGCTGGGTTGCTTGTAGCCTGGGGAAAACTCTATTCAGAGCTGGCAGCTCTCCATAGTATCCATTCCATAGTCTTGGTATACCAAAATATCCTTGAGTTTTTACTATGACACACAGTTCATCTTCATAGCTACATAGCTTGTTTCACATTGCTGCATATTGGTGGCTCCTGGAATGGTGTGCACTTTATGATCCACTTCTCTGCATCTTTCATTCTTCCAAAACAAGTAACAGGTGGGCAGTAGAGCCAAATTTGTAAATCCAGGGGAGGGAATAATGTTTGATCTTGAAGAGAATACTCCACCACACTTTCTTCAAGCTCCACCCCCTCCATCTTTCAAAAGAATTTGTATTTTTACTAACTTGAGCCTTCTCTTGCTCATCCTCAGGGCGTATATTTTCCATTGTTCTAATGAAAAACAGTTGCTCCACCTTTAATAGTGGTAACTGTCTTAATAATTAGAGCCTAAGTAACCTAAAATGAGTTTCTGTGCTTGTAATATCAAATATGCTTGAAATTTTTCTTGGGATAAACTGTCATCTTTCATATTTTTCTGCCAAACTCACCAGTCCATTACTTTAAAAATATTATTTATTTGCAAGCAGAGAGAGATAGAAGAAACAGACAGAAGAATAAGCGCACCAGTGCCTCCAGCTGCTGAAAATGGACTCCAGGTGCATGTGCCACTTTGTACATCTTGTTTTATATGAGTGTTGAGGAATTGAACTCTGGTCATTAGGTTATGCAAGAAAGCACCATCCAGCCAGCCATCTCTGCAGCACTGTTACTTTTAAATTACACTTTTTTCAAATTCTCAACTATTGTCAGAATGCAGCCAGCCTTTCCTCCAGTAGCCCAGTTCTAACAAAGTTCTCTCTTTTCCCTTTGAAAGTACATAAACCAAGCCTTCACATTCCACAATTCTTTTTTGAATTCAGCATCCTTAAACTCTCACCAAAATAGCCCATCAAACTCTATTTACATAACTGTAAGATTTTTCCAGTCTAAAGTACCATTTCCTTCCATATTCCTTCCACAAACAAGTTCCAAAATCCCAAAGCCCGCATGGTCAGTTTTGTTGCAACACAGACCCTTTCTGTCACCCTTCTGTTGCAGAGACAAACACCCAACCAGAAGCAGCATAATCAGGAATCTGCAGTGAATGGGGGACATACCTTTATATTCAAAGCACCTCAAATGGTCTACAAACCAAGGCCAGAATTAACAACATTTATTACAGAAGATAAATCCCATCAGCAGAAACCAAATTTGCATTTTGACAGCACTGAGCATTAATGCATGATCCGCATTCAAGTCCTTTAATTAAAACCTACTTAAAAGCAAAATACGCTTGAACAGGTCAAAAAGTAGCAATAAGCAAAATATAATCTGAGACACTTCCCTATATTAAGATGATAATCTTCTCATTTACAGTAGTAAAAATATAGTAAAGTAGTAAAGAAGATGGATTCTGACCTTTTATAAACCTATGAGGAATTAAAGGAGTTACATGGGCTAGAAAGATGGTTCAGTGAATAACATGCTTGCTGCACACCTCTGAGAACCTGAGTTCAGATCCTCATTCCCCAAATAAAGGCTAGAAGCTATGGAAGACTTCTGTTACCCCACTGAGCCCATAGCCAGAAGGGAGGTGGGGACAGGAGTATGTCCTGAAAATTCAAATAACAGTGAACAAGGAGAAGATCCTACATCAAATGAGGTGAAAAGCAAAAACCAACCAGAAAACTGTCTTATGACCTACACACATATGCTGTAGTCTGTGCTTCCACACACATGCACACATACATAACACACATAATAAATAAATAAATTACTTTTAATCATGCTAAAAATTTTAATAAAATGGTATAATACTTAATAGCAATAAAACCAAAAATCCAGGGAATAGAATAGAGAGCAGAAACAGAGACACAGTCTTGGTTAACTTATATGCAAAATACAAACTCAATACAAAGTGTTATTTTTTTCTGTTAATGGTGCTAAAATAATTGGGCATTTATACGTAAAATAAATCTTTGCTGAAATCTAACCACATTCAAAGTTTTACTCAGTATGAAACTATAGAGTGTCAAAAAGAAAACATGAGAATGTCTGCCTGGTCTTGGGTGAAGGGGTGAATTTTCTAAAACAAAAAAAAAGGAAAAGAAAATGACAGTCAAATGAACTTTATGAAAATTAAGAACATATAGAACTGGAAATATAGCTCATGATAGACTTCCTCCCTAGTATGCCTGTGTCCTTGGCTTTGTATTTCTAGCTATGCAAAGGGGTAAAAGCAATTGGATATTAAACTACTTGTGTGTTTAAATTGGAATTTGTGTCTGAAGAGGCCAGGAAGCCAGAAAGGGGCTATGATGTCTCTCTGTGTGTGAGCAGGTTGGATTTGAGTATAATAGAACACACGTTGATACGGGTTGCTGCTAATTAATAGTAAGCAACGCGGGGAGAGAGAGAGAGAGTTTTGGAATCCTCCCTTCCCCCTCCTCATACTCCGAGTTCTTGTCCTCTAATGCCAAAGAATTGTACACAGGGACAGAATTAAATTTTAATTACACATTTATTCTAATTTAGTAGACCAGGAAAAGGGGAGTTGGATGGGGAAATTGGATGTGGGAAGTCAGTTTTCCTGCCACCAGTGTGGGGAAAACACGTGTCAGAGTTCACAGAGCTTATACTATTTAGTTAGATAAACAGCCCAAGAAAACATAACAGAAAGCTCCCTTTATGAAAAAGAGAGGTTCGTGAGAGAAAAGGTCTGGAGCCTGCCCCCCTACCCCAGCGGGGTAGGGGGTACAGGCCTTACCTCACTGAGGCCTGGGTCAGCAGTCGTCCTACTCCATTGCCATGAGTGGGAAGAAGAGGGCCTACTTCCTCTAGGGAAGCTAGTTTTGAGTCCTCTCCAGGTGAGTTAGAGGGACAGCTGATTGGTTCATATCTGACCAATCAGTTTTAGCACCTAGGTTGTAGCTCTAACTAGACACCTCCCATTCAAGGGGAGGGGCTGGAAGGGGAGGAGCGGTCCCTATACACACCTGACTGTCACAACATGATATGAATTTAGATGGGGAGTGCTATACCTTGGGTGTATGTCTCTCATAGACTGAGTTGTTTTATCAAAGCTTGTGACAGGGCTCTCCAGCTGCTTGGCTAGAAGAGTTGTCACGGGGTGGTGGGGGGTGGATATTGAGGTCTAGCCCAAAGGTGTGTTTGGGTGTGGATCTGAATTCCAGCTCAAAGGTGTGGAAAGCAGTGTGAGGTGGGCAGGGATCCTATTTGCTGCTGATTTGTGCTTGCTGATCTCTTGGTATTTGTTGGCTGGTGGTGGTTTCTCTTTCTGCTTTGATTTATGAATGAGACAGCTTCTTCCTCCATGGATGGAATTTTCCTTGGATCTGTAAACCATTCCTCCCATAAGCTGTATTTGGTTGGATGTTCTTCCCAGCATTGTGAAGCTACAACTCCAGGAGAATAGTGGAGTTGTATGAGGAGGGATTTAAGCAGGAATAGCAGTGAGGAAATAGGGAAAAGATAGAAGTAGGATTAAGAATTTCCCAAACTTAACAATACTGAAAAAACCATATGGAAATTCAATACTTGGTAAGATAATTTAAAATGTAATTTAAGAGTTTGAATAGTGGTACCTTATATAGTTGGGCAAAGTTGCTCCCAAAAGCTATAGGTTTATGAATTCAAAATTCCAGAGCCACGGATGAGATATCGCCCTAAAAGTTATTAGACAGGGAGACTGCAGAGCCCCTTAAAACAACACTGGCTATTGTTATTTCTTGGTTACCCACCAAAACTAGATGCTAACTTCCTATTGCTGAAGACATCACACTCTTCTGTTGCAGGACATATAGAAACCAAGCTGGAACTGAGACGGAAGCTCTTTTCCTTCTGGATAATTTTCATAGTAGCAGAAGGGGTTATGCAGGCTGCTAGGGGAGAAAAACCTTCAACACTTTCATGCTGCTGTGTATAAGGATATTGAGGCAGAAGGCACACTGGACTTGAGCTGAGACAAGGATTCCTTTATTCAGGAAGAAGTGGAGAGGTGATAAACTTCTATTGGGTCTGAAGTCATGTCCGTGGAAAAGCTCTCTGCAGGCTCTTTTTTAAAGACTGTAGGTAAAGTTTGCCTGGTCCTGGTCCTGGGCCTCCTTAGGGGTCTGTCTCTATATGTGGATTGGGCTGGCTGCAGAGCTCTTTTCAAAAGGGGCTTATAAGAGATAGGATCCTTCAGATGTAAAACAATCTCCCAGGTCCTTTTGAGGTGTTATCCTGGGTGAGATACTGTGTGAAAACATTTTCCCAGGCTCAAATAGAGCTGTATCTTCCCCTCACTATGGACCCTGTATGCTCCACCACAACCTACCAGGCAAGATGTGCCTTCTGTTACTATAGAGGCATGAATGTTTTGAGAGTAACTAACCACTTTCTGATTGGATTTGAGATCCACTCCACAGGAATAAATTCATGCCTAGTACTGTAAACCTGGTCCAAGGCTGGGGAGGTCATAGCCAGTAAAGGGAATCCTACTGCTATTGTTATGTTAATCAGACAGGTTGTCAAACTACTTTCTAAATATTTATGTTCTACTATAGATGACTGCTGCTCTCAGACTTGATTACCAAAGTGTCTTTCTGCTGTGGGCAGACATGAATACAGAGATGCATAAATGCTGAATGTTGAGAATAAGCAACTATTGGGTGCTCAGCTCTAACCAGGACAACTATGTCACCCATTCTAAGGCTAAGAGAACACTGCAGAAGACAGGGAGGAATGAATGTAAGAGCAGGAGGATGGGAAGGAGTGATATGGAATGCTGTCTGTCTTCTGGACATAAGAATGCGGCCATTCCCACGGACTCTGAGCAGTTAGGGTTTCTTGCACAAGACTGGGCCGGCCCACATTCCTTCATGGATGGGGTAGTGTACCATGTGACCTCACCCTGAGGAGCTGTCCTCAGGTGATGGTCTCTGGGGGGAGGAGAGAAGGACTCTTGTTCTTTAGCATTAGAGCTCCTAATAAATGGCCCATACTCTAATTAACCCCCATACCCACACCCATAGAGACAATCCTAATTCAACTCAGTGGGTCACACACAAAGAACAGACACTAAAGTCAGAACAGGATTAGTTGGGAAGGATAAGAGATTTAATGGAAGGGGTATCAGAAAGGGTAAGTAAAATTCAGTTTATAGATGTATAAAATTGTCAAAAATAAAATAAAAAAATGAAAATTTAAAAAATAAAAGCTCACGGGGCTGGAGAGATGTCTCAGCGGGTAAGGCACTTGCCTCCAGTGCCTCAGGCCGCGGGTTCAATTCCCCAGGACCCACATAAGCCAGACCCACAAGGTGGTGGTCCTGGTTCTCTCTCTCTCTCTCTCTCTCTCTCTCTCTCTCTCTCTCTCTCTCTCTCTCTCTCTCTCTCTCTCTCCTTGAAAATGAATAAATAAAATATTTTAAAAAATAAGAAATAAAAAAAGGTCGCCATCTACTCTAGCTACATGCTACACAGCATAAGTGGAAACCAGCCTACACTTGGTTCTCATTCACTAAGTTAAGAGTGGTAGAGACCAGATCACCTTACCCCAGGCTACTCAGAAGGAGAAGACTGCACTGAGGGAGCATAAAACTGAAGACTGGTTTGCTCAGACTCAGAATACTAATAGCAAAGAGAACAGCAGGCCATAGTCCAGGCCCCTCACATGAAGCCAATGAGAAAGGCAGACTATCAGAACAGACAGGAACCAAGCTCTACTTGCAAAGAACAACCCTAATTTGAAATGTAGTGTTATGGTTGGGGAGATGGCTCACTGGTTAAAGGTGCTTATTTGAAATAGTGTGTGATGGTTAAGTTTTGTTGTCAACTTGACCTTTCAAGTAATCTTGGGTGGGTCTCTGAGGATGTTTACGGGAAGGCAGCCTCTCAGTAAGAATGTAAAGAAGCTCAAAAAAGCTAGAAGTAAACATGCTTTCCTGTGTAGGCATTGCAGGAAGGAAATTCCAGAGACTTGGGAAGCCATTAAGTCTGGGATAGAATTACACCCTAGGGCTATATAAAGGTAAAAGAATTCTCTCCTTGCCCTCCTGCCTGTTCCCTGTTCTGTGTGTGTGGTGTAGGTGATGGGTTTTTCTCTGCTCAGACCTGTGAAAAAGGGCCAGCCTCTTTCACTTGTATGAGATTTCCCCTGGATCTGTACCTTGAATAAATCGTTTCCTCACAAATTGTGCCTGGTTTGAAGAGTCATCCCAACATTTGGGCTGACTATGACACAGTGCGAAAAACAGAAACCTATCACAAACAAGATTACTTGGATGATAAACATTTAAGAAGATGGTTGCTCCAAAAAAGCAACAAACTAGAACACACATCAGGAGAGTTACCAAAGACTACTACTACTAAGAAAAACCACTGAGAACTCACACACATACCCTGCAATCAGAACAGAACTCAAAGACAGGCAAATAACTCAATTTTAAATTGTACAAGGGTCTGAATAGACATTTATCTAAGGAAGATACATAAATGGCCAATAAACAATGAAAATATGTTCTACTTCATTAGTCACTTATGAAATGCAAATCAGTGTAACAAGATATTACTTGACAGTAAGTGGAATGAAGCGTGCGTGCGTGTGTGTGTGTGTGTGTGTGTGTGTGTGTGTGTGTGTGTGTGTGTGACAAAATTGGATGAACCTTGAAAACATAAGCCTAAGGAAAGAAGTCAGTCAAAACAGATCACATATTATATGATGTCATTTATCTGAAATGTCCAGAACAAATAAATCTATAGAGAGAAAAGTGAATTGGTGTTAACCAAGAAAGTTGAAGAGGAAGACTGAGTGACTGCTATAGCATCCAGAATTTGTTTTGGGTATGATTATATTGTGAAATCGATAGCATAAATAGTTTCATAACTGTGATCATACAAAAACAATTGAATTGTACACTTTAAACAAGCAGAGATTGTGGCATATAAATTATGTCTCAATAAAGTTTTGTCATGCCAAAGATGTTTGAAGAAATATCTTCTACTCCCATCTTGAAAATTAAGGATCTTCAAAATGACAAGCATTTCTTAAACTATGCGGTACACTTGTTTTGTGTGACTAGAAAAATAAACATAAAAAATGATAAAATCAAAGCATTTTTGACTTTTTGTGAGGTTTCTGATGAACCCACAACATTGTACACATAAAAGTAGATATATGTTTGGACATCTATAATTCAAAATTTTTCGTATTTATTTCATAATATACTACTTTTCCTTATCTTGTTTCTATAGTTTGGTTTTCACCTTTGTCTCACCTTAGGTTTTAATATTGTCTTTTTTAATCAGCATCCAATTGGCTTTTTTTTTCAACTAAAATATAATAAACATGTATACAAGAAAAAGAATGCCATATCCACATTGAAAACCAAACCAAAGTCTAGGAAATATTACAATATACATGACTGGCAATAAGTCAAGACCTGCCAATCAATAGAAGCAATTACCTTAATAGGAAAATGACAAAGCACATAAACAACTAATACACTGTAGATTGTACTCAAATGGCCAATAAGGAAAAACTGCATCAACATCAGTAGTAACCAGGAAAATGCTTATTAAATCCACAATGAAATATCATTGCCTAGTTAGGAGGATGGTATTTATTTTTCAAAAAGTTTGTTAGTGCCCAGTGCTGGTAAGGTAGAGAAACAAGAAGACATATACTGAGTGCTGGTAGACTATAAACTGGTGCAATTACCTTGGAAATTATAAAAGTACAAAACAAATTTATAGGTGTGCACACCCTGGGAAATACTCTTACTTCCTATTGCCCATTCTAGAGATATTTGGAGGTGTTCTGAGAGAATGTGAGACAGAACTTTCACCATCTCATTTGTAATAAGAATTCTGAAACTAACTGACCAATTATCAACCAACATGGTAGTGGTTAAATGAATAAAATAGAGTAGCTATAAATTTGGAACTGTACTAAAATGCATCAATGTGTTAATATGAATAAATCTCAAAGATATCCAAAATGAAAGAAAATTCCAGAAGCATTATGACCATATGGTACTATTTATATACATTTTAAAATATTCATAATGATTCTGTACATTGTTTGAAGATGTATATGTTATGAAGTCTAGAGTCAAACACCAACTTAAGAAGCCTGACTGAAAGCTAAAATTTATAAGGGTTAGAAATTAAATGTGGAATTAAACTATATCTGCATAGCTCTCTTCACTTTTTGAAGGGGAAGACACACCAGGAAAAGATAGCAGATAAAGAGCAGCTTTGGGGGCTGAAGAGATGACTCAGAAGTTAAGACACTTAACTGCAAAGCCCAAGGTCCCTGGTTGATTCTCCAGTACCCATGTGAAGTCAGATACACAAAGTGGTACATACATATGGAGTTCATTTTTCATTTGCAGTGACTAGAGGCCCTGATGCATCCCCTTCTCTCTCTCTCTCTCTCTCTCTCTCTCTCTCTCTCTCTCTCTCTATCTCATATCAATCTCTCCCACTTGCTTAAATAAAGAAATAAGCAGCTTTGAAATCTGAATGAGGTGTTTATGAAATCTATGATGACTGTTTTAAACAAACACCTTTGGAATCTCTAAAATATTCTATAATGAGATAAAAATAATAAAATAAAATTGTCGATGCACTTGACAGAACATATAAAGTGACATATAAAATGGACTAATTTTACACTTAATCTAGAAGGAATAACTATAAATTTACACAGTACAAGTAAGTTGAACCCTCTTCTCCATTCATCTTGCTGCTATTTCAGAGATAGCTGGTATTACATTATGTGCAAATGTACATGTGGACATTAAAACAAATAAAATTGAACAAAAATTCATTTTAAATAAGGATGTGCTGAGGAGATGGCTCAGTTAGCAAAATGTTTACCAACCGAGTATGAGGGCCTGGTTTCAGATGACCAGCACCCACATTAAAGCCCAGCACCATATTTGTTCTTAGACACTTTCAGCCCTTATACTTCCTAGATACAGTTTTGGAAATGAACATCATTGAATTGATGTTTTTTTAAGGAACATATTAATGTCTAAAAATTAGAAGAAACAAAATGTTACCTAAAATTAACTTCAGGAGTACTTTCTTATAATTTTTTTGGTGGGGGGTGTTAAGGTAGGGTCTTGTTGTAGCCCAAGGTGACCTGGAATTCACTACATAGTCTCAGGGTGATCTCAAACTGAGGAATCTGCTACCTCTGCCTCCTGAGTGCTGGGACTAAAGGCTTGGGCCACCACGACTGGCCTCATAATTCTTTATGTAAAAACAATTGAGGAAACCTAACCATATTTTAACTGAAGTGTTTTGAAAGTTACAGGAAAACTTTTCTACAATTATGAATGAAATGGCTCTCAATCTCATTACTAACTTTATTGCAATTGCAAATGCTTTACCTTCTCCTGGAAGTGTTTCTTCTTTACTTATAAGTAGATGGAGGAGAGCTTTACCAGAGAAAAGGATTTCCCTTTGAGTCCTCTAGAATGCTCACTTATCTGTGGGCATTTGCTGTGATATCGGATCACACTCAGATTGGCCACTCCCTCATTACATTGGCTTACACTGTGTCAGCTATGCAATTGTGTTGAAATATTAATTGGAGCATTTGTTCATATATTCACCCTTCCTTTTACTTTCACTAGTTTATCTTTAGCTCAGTTCTATGTGCTACCAGAGAGGTCATAGTATGGTGTGAATGGAAAGAAGCAGAAATATATTCATAAAAACTTAAATTTACAGCCCAAATTATCTATTTCCTTCACCTTTTGGCCTTCCGGCCACTTTGTATTTTCAGATAAACTAGAATGATAACTTTAGATGACTTCAGGTCCCAAGCCAAAGCAATATCAATATGGTACATATTGAGACCTCCCAAAGGAACTCACTTCAAAAATATACTTAGACACATATCTAAAAGAAAACGTGATTATTTCTACACCTAGAAACCTGTGAAAAATCCATTCTGCTTGGCTACTGGAAGTAAGGTTTGTATTTGATTGAGTTACCTGGAATTGAGCCAGGGCCATTTGCCATTTCCAATGCATAGCAGAGACCCATACTGGCTACCCATGCGGGTTTCTGGTAGGGAGTTCCAGGTCCCTGTGGCAGAAGTTGCTGAGCTGGCAGAAAGCACAGGAGTTTCTGCAAAGTAATCAGGCACAGGCCAAAGGAGTGCGTTCTCTGAGAGACATCAGGAGACATGGCTGGAGCGGCCAGTGCACGCTTTCATATAGTCAGGAGCATGAACTGCTGTAAGACTTTGTCAGGCAAGGACTCTAGGGTCTCCCAACACTATGCCAAACGCAGCAAGATTCTGAATCAGCAAGAATGTGAGCAAAGAGAACTTTGTTTTTGTCGGATGGGGCTCTGGTGTCAGAGCCTGAACAGTCCTCGAGGGTTAGGCCAGCAATTTCAGTGGCATATGTCTAAGCTCGTTCTGATCTTTCAAATACCACTTAAAGTTATGGGGCAATAGCTGGAGAATCCTAACCTCTCAAGGACGCATGCATAGGAAAGCAGATGGCTGGTAACAGACTGCTTAATCCCACATCAAATCTCAGAATCAGCACATCGGGATGGCTGCTTATGTAGACACTTTTGTCAAGCCGCGTGGCTGAGAGCTCCGCTTGCCACAGAGCGAGCTACGTGAGAGCCTGCAGTACGTTGATGGATCAATGGGTAATTCTTTCCGCTCAGGCAGCCAACAGCTTGGGCAAGGATAACAGATCTACATTTGCATGAGGACGTAACTGGGCATTAAAACTGCTGGATTCTCAAGTCTATTTGTTGATCTTGTTCTTTGCATACAGACTGTAAGAAGCTCCATGGTGAAGCTGGAGCATGGGAGCTACCTTTGCTTCATTTAGCATAAGTGAGGGGGGGTTATGTGCACACAGCACTGAGAGGGTTTCCAGATTAGCTGCTGCTGCGAGAATGTGTTCTGGTCCTTCTCCAAGGGGAAATAAACCACCATCGTGCTATTCCTCAGAGGAAGGCTTTCCTTGGCTTCTGCCATAGTGCTTGCTGTTTGCCAGAAACCCTGCCTTTTTTCTTTAAGGGCACCCAAGACGTTGCTTTCCTTTTCAAGAACAAGCTATGAAACGTAAATAGAGAGTGTTGACAGCAGAGAATGACTTCTTCACAGTATACTGGGAAAAGAAGTGTAGAGTTCTATGGCTAAGGAAGTTTAAAAACACATTGTTTTGAATGGGCTAAACAAGACTCCCAGTTCACAGTATGCCTCAGATATGAGGTAAGTTGGTGTGTCTTTGACTCTGTAAGAGGCTGTGGTGTATACTGAACGCAGCCCCAAATTTGCTCAACAAAGAATTATGTGCACTTGAGAAAAGTATTTTTGGAGACTGAAGTTTCTGGTGCTTTGTAACTTTTTTTTTGAAACATTGTTGATCACGTGGATCCTTACAAACACTGGTTTCAGCTTTTCTGTAAGTTTAGTTTGAAGTTCAGCCGTTCACCACCCCCCTCCGGTTTAGACATGCTTCTAGACACATGGGCTTTATAGCAGCCTAGTACTTGAGAAGGAAGAAGAAAGATACAGAGGCAAGAATGTGGAAGATTGCAATAGTTGAAGCAGAAATAAAAGAAAATAAAAGAAACTAGATTGAGGTCTTGGTGGTAAAAACCAAAAAAGAAGAAACTGGCTTTCAAATATTATAAAAGAAAGAAATGGCAGGACACAGAAAGGTCCTAGACACAAGGTAGAAAGAGAGATAATCAAAGATGGACTCAAGGTTGTAACCCTGGGTGATGGGAGACTTGTCGTGCTGCTAACAATAATGGAAAGCAGAAGAACGGTGATAAGCCTGGCCTATTACTATGGTATTTTTAACTGTAGAGGCACAATGAAGTAGGGGTTTTTTATGTGAAGGAAAAATTCAAAATAAAAAAGAGAAACTGATAAAATGTAAAAATATTAAATATTTCTCACTCAAGTAATCCAAAACCTCCTAAATAGATTTTAATTTTAGTGGATATGACAGAGTGCATTGTTCTGGTAACTGCAGTATATATAACACATCATCCAGGAGCATTTTAATTGTCACAATAACATGAAGACACGTGTCCATTGTGTATAATTCTTATTAATGCATATTTGCTTATTGTTATATACATAAAGACAAACAGAATACATGCTTCTTTTGATATTGATAATTGATATTTAATGTGCATTGAATAAAATGTCACCTACAAGTGTGAATTGGCCAACCCAGAATACCAAAAGCAATCTGAAAAATGAAAATGGGAAATTTTGTCACTAGAGTTCCGATTGAATTTGCTATTCTAACATAGATGACAATGACAAATAAAAAGTCTTTATTTGCCTGAAGAGCCCGAGAGGTTTATCAGTACAATGGAAACGCTGGCCTCAGCTCAAGTGTCCTCATGTATCAGAAAAGTGGCAGATTTCACAAAGCTGGCGCAGATGCTTTGTATTTCTATTCTCAGTGAACTCATTGGTCAGTAAACATGCATATTCAATAATTCTACAACTGGAGACAATGAAAACTGCTACTGTTTTACAACATAATGATAATTCACTTTTTAAAAACAACAGAGTATTGTTAAACACTGAAAGGCTAGCCCGGTCTTCAGATACTTATATTTAAGGACATTTATTTAGTTTTTATGATAATTCAAAAAAATGTTGGCATAGATATATACATTTGTTACCTGTATTTTGTGTAAATAATGTAATATTCAGGCACATATATAAATAGCAAATCCAAACTTCTGCTACTGGTGCAAGTTTTAACAATAGCCAGAGCAGCGAGTGCCAAGCAACAAAACAGAGTCAAGCAGAGTAATTTCACAGAACCCGGAACATGCTAAATATTGCATTTTTATCGTGACTTTTTAATTCAATTTACACGAGTAATTTAAAATTAATCTGAATACTGAGAAAATTTCACTTTGCTCTTGGATAGTGATTCAAAGCATGATTTACCAAGTAGACATTGTTTTCTTTTTTATAATATCTTTATTGTCAATAATTAGATACACTATATGAGCAAATCTTGTGGTGGTACCCCATTTCCCTCCTCCCTGTCTCCAAACCACTGGGGGCCCTCCTCGGTGGACATACTGGATCAGTTCATGGGGTAGGGGGCTATGAATTGCAGAAGAGGTAGGATTGTTTTGATTCTTGCTGCATACAATATGAGATACAAGAATATAAGCTTGCTCTTTGGTCATTGTGTGATGATTTCCTTTGTAAAGACAAAAGTAGAGGAAGAGATTAAAAGAATATCTTAATAAATGTAAAAATCAGGCTAAAGAGATTGCTCAGTACTTAAAGGCACTTGCTTGCAAAGCCTGTCAGCTTGTAGTCAATTCCCTAGTACCAACATAAAGCTGGACACAAAGTGATGCATGCATCTGGAGCTCATTTTCAGTGACAAGAGATCTGGAGACCTTGGTACAGCCCCATATACATACATACATAAATTGTAAATATATATATATATATATATATATATATATATATATATATATATATATATATATATATATATATATATATGAACAAACACACATATATAGAGCTAAACCAAAGCCTGACATTTGCCATTTGGTCAATATTCAATACACATTAAATATTTGACTATAATTATAGCTGTAATGTCATCAGGACATATCTTCCTATAAACAGCCTTGTGTCTCTTCTGCCAGGATTTATATGGTTCTCAAAGTCTGCCACAGCATTAACATTCTTAAAATAAGCTAAAACTGCACATAACAGAATAATTCAGTATGAAACCTTTGGCTAAGACTTAAGTCTAGAGAATAAGAATAAAATGTCAATGTTAAACAGATTGATACTGGAACAATTTTCCATTTTAGTGTGTGGTGATGTCAGGAATTGTAAATAGAAAGCTAGCATTTCTATTTTCTTTATTTTATTTATTTACTTGAGAGAATGAGAGAAAAACAAAGAGAGAGAGAGAGAAAAGAGAGAGAGAATGGGCATACTAGGGTCTCTAGCCATTGCAAATAAACTCCAGACACATGCACCACCTTGGGCATCTGGCTTTATATGGGAACTGGGGACTCTAACTTGGGTCCTTAGGCTTTGCAGGCAAGTGCCTTAACCACTGAGGAATCTCTCCCACCCATTTCTGTTTTATAATGAGTTTTCTTTAGAGTTTAGGGTCTCACGTTAGGCCAGTAAGCTGAAAACTGATGGTTTGCCTCTGTTTAATAAGAGAATAAGGGAAAAATTAGCTTTCTAGATACCATTTTACTCTATGCTATAGTTACCTCACTCACTGCCTATAACTCGAAAGATGACATTGCATCCAGGCTTCCATATGATACTCTTTGATGAGTAAATCACCAACATGGATTGAATATTAGGTGTCTCCTCCGAATGCTATTGGAGGCGTGGTACTGCTATTCATTGAAAGGCTCTTGGATCAGGAGACTACCAGTGTGTCCAGTGGGTGATTATGCTAATGAGTTCATAACTGAATGATCTATTAAGAAGGTTGGGCCTAATCACAGGAAGATGCTAACTAGCACTGAACCCTTGAAGGCCTCACTCTCTCTGTCTCCACGGAGCTTGGCTTTCAGGATTTTTTCACCATTATGTTTCTTTCTTGCCAACAGCCCAAGGCAACAGTGGAGCCAGCCAGCCATGGTTGAACCTTTTGAAGTATGAACCAAAATCAATCTTTTCTCCTTTTACTGTCTCTCTTGGGTATTTTGTCACAGCATCAGAAAGATGATATCAAAAGAGTCTAGCCACTTGCCCAAGAATGCTATTGTTTGATTACAGTCTCTGGCATTTGCCCCACTGAGTCATAAAAGAAAATGTATTTCTCCTTCCTGTAATATAGGGAGAATTATACTAATAGTATAGTCTCCCATAAATTTTCTCTGTCTATGTATATGTGTGCATGTCCAGCCATAAGAAATGTTTAGAGCAGTGTCAAGAGGCAATAAGTTATGAATACACTGTAGTGAACAACACTTCTGGAGCTTTTGCTCAGAGTACTTCCACCAATAAGCATCCAGTAGGAGTTCAAAGTATGCCTGGCCAGCATGAGAAATGTTCTATCTTTGTTATTGCCCATATCCACAGTTTCCATCGGCCTCAATTACATCCTATAAGAAGATAAGATTTTCTCATCAGATGCGGTAAATTCATGGCACTCCATATCTTCTTACCAGAACATTTTTACAAATAGTTTTACTCTTCAGAGACATTTCACTAATGTTGAAAAGGCCTTGGAATACCTTTCGATTCTACCTCCTAGGCAGCCACTAGCCATTACCTCAATAAATATCAACTGAGTGTAAGTTTCTAATAACTTTCACTTAATGCTTTTGTTTTATAACAGTTCAGACTTATAGAAAAAGATGGAGGTAATAAACAATGCTCTCACATAATAAATACCTCATTTGCTCTACTTTTAAGATGGTATATTTCCATGATATGATTGTTGCAATCATGAGTCAATGTTAACATGTCATTATTAAATCATATTCTTCATGTAGTATGTGACGTCTGCTCTAAGAACCAATCTATGATACTATATTGTAGTTAATTCTCATGACTTCATCGGCTTCAATTGGATATGATAGTTTCTTAGACTTTCTTGAGTTTTTCTGAACAAACTTAACTTTAGATTTGTCTAATGTTTTCCTCATGTCAAGACTGGAGTTTTATATTTGAGATAGAAATAACAGAGATAAAGTTACATGAACATTTTATCAATATGACTTATGGATGTAAATATTAATCTTGATACGTAGCTGAGGCAGTATTTGTCAGGTTTCTATGTTAAATTATTCTTCTCTTAACCCTTTCCATATTCCCATTTTTGAAAATGAGACATTATCCAAAGCCCACAATGGGAGACTGGAGAATATGCTCTCTTCCTTGAGGAAAAAAATTAATATGTAAAGAAATTGAAATTCCTCTGCATAGGAAATTTAGCTCTAACCCTCTTAGCTGCTTTAGTTATTCACTTTTTACATAAATATGAACTCAACATGTAGACATTTATTTTGCACATGGAGCATAAACCATGCTACTGTATTTTGTTGCAGAAATTAGAGAAGTTTTGGCCTTTGGAATATCTTTCGGGTGGCTCATGTATTTCTCTGGAACAGACTCGTTATTTCGTGGATTTATTTTTCATTTGGCTTGATTTGGTTTGCTTTTCTTTTGGTGTTTCAATTTTTCTTGTTTGCATACTTAGCAGTTCTATTTACATTTCCTTTAAATACAAGATCCTTTACACTTAATATGAGGATATCACATCCTCAATAAGCCATCCTTACACAAACTTATGCTCAGTTAATAGGAGATTGTTTTAGAAGTGAAGCTTTCCACATGCAGATAAACACAGATACATGTACCAAAGAACATAGAACCTTAGCTCCTAGTGTCTTTCAATTAGTAGAGCAATAAACTGATATCTGTGTACACAGCTGCTCGCTACAGGGCTGAGTATGGGGAGATGGCGAGCCACTACTGTGCTAAGAATTATAAGTGACTAATATTCACCACGATTTATCACCTAATCCTTTCCCTAGATGCTGCAAGTCTTTAGTTAACTCTGAAGTTCAAACAAATAGATTTAGAATGTTTAAGTGGAGAACAAGTTTTAGGATGCTGTCTACCTGCCATTTTCCCAGCGTCCACCTCAATGTTTGGGGAGACTTGTCAGGTTTGGTTGGTTTGTTCATTTGGAATTTCCTATATAGTGAGGGTTTCACTCTAGCCCGGGCTGACCTGGAATTCACTATGTTGTCTCAGGCTGACCTTGAACTCAAAGTGATCCTCCTACCTTTGCATCCAGAGTACTGGGATTAAAGGTGTGCACCACCACGCCCAGCTTCAAGTCATTTTTAAGAAAAGACAAACTGCTGTCATTCTAGCACTCTGTACACATTCCATTTCATTCTCATTTCTCCTTGCGAGACTTCTAGCATGATGCTGAATAGGAACAGGAACAGGAAAAGAAGCCATTCTTATTTTCCTCTTGACCTTTGCAAGAAAACACAGTCTCACATTATTAAGTGTGCTGTGAGATGTACGTTTTTCATAGATATTTTTTTAAGTTGAGGAGGTTCTACTTTTCTGTGAGTTATATTATGAATGGATAATGGAATTTTTCAGATCCTCTTTCTTCATCAATTGACCTAAATGTATTGGCTATTTCCTTAGGTAACATATTGTACAATACAAAAGATTGATTTCAAATTTTGAGCTAGTAATTCAAAACTTGAATAAATCCAACTTGGCTATGATTGTAAAACTTTGAATGTGATTTTCTCAGATTTGATATAAAATATTTGCTACTCTATTCATGACATACACTGTTTGATTAATTTATTTTTGCCTCTTGTCTTTCTCTAACTTTGACATTAGAATTCTGTACACCTAATTAAATAAGCTAGATACTATTCTCTCTTATCATTTTCTGTGAGAGATTGTAAATAGTTGTTACAATTTCTTCTTCAATAACTTGCTAGAAAACTCATTTAAATCATCTGGACCTACCGTTTTTTTTCTTTATGTAAGAATAATATTAAAAACTGGTTTTATTTTTTAATGTCAAGAATAACTTAAATTGTCTACATCTTTCTGCATGTTAACAGATAGTTTGTCCCTTAAAATCCTTTTCATTTAGTTGTCAACTCGGTAAATAGAGAGTTGTCCCTTGTATTGCTTTATTGGCCCCTAATGTTTATAGGCTCCACTGTAACAATACTACTTTCCTGATGATCTTTGTCAATTACATGTTCTCTCTTTTCATATGGCTTGTGCTGGGTATTAGTTTGATTTTTAAAGACATACTTTAAAAATCAAAGCCTCTTGCTTTATTTGCTAACAGCAATTATTTTCCTATTTTAAGAGTCATTGATTGTGCTCTGATTTTTATCATTTCTTTATATCTGCTTGGTTTAGGCTTCAATTATTCTGCAGACTCCAGTTTCCTAAGGAAAGAACGAAAGTTATTGATTTTGGAGGTTTTATTCTAATGTGAGTTTCAATGCCGCGGTTTTTCCTCTATGCTCTACTTTTGTCAAAATAACATAAACCCGATGTGTGTCAACATTGAGTTCAGATTTTCTTTCATTTCTCTGAGGATTTTTTTTATTTGACCTTAGTGCTATTTAGTATTAGTTATTACAATGATATTTAGGAATATTTTCCTGCTCTATAAAATATTGATTTCTAGTTTAATTTTCTTATAATCTGAAAATCGATTTTTTATCATTTATATCATTTCAATTGTTTAAATATGTGTGTTCTATACCCTTAAATGTGGCCAATGGGGCTGGAGCGATGGCTCAGCGGTTAAGGCACTTGCCTCCAGTGCCTAAGGCCCAGGGTTCAATTCCCCAGTACCCACATAAGCCAGACCCACAAGTGGTGGCCCTGGTTCTCTCTCTCTCTCTCTCTCTCTCTCTCTCTCTCTCTCTCTCTCTCTCTCTCTCTCTCTCTCTCTGTTTCTCTGCTTGAAATTGAATAAATAAAATATTTTTTTAAAAATGTGGTCAAATATTTAAATGACCTTATAAGGATGCATACTTTTGTGTTGCTCAATAGAGTATTCTGTGAAGTCATTTAGATAAAATTAATTTATATTTATAATGCAGGTTAAAATATTCTTTTAATTTGCTTCCTACTATCAATCAAATACCAACAGAAGGATTTTCAATCTCCAACAGCAACAATGTATTCATTCTTTTTATTTACAAAGACAATTGCTCTTGTTGGAGAACTTCTCATTACTGTGCACAGCTCCCGATTACTCAGAGCAATTGTCCTCATTTTCAGGGTTGCTTGTTCAGAAATGAATAGGGTTCCTTCAGCTTCATTTTGCTTAGTGGTAAGCTGGCTTAGTTTCCCTATCTTTTTCCTTTTCATGTCTTGAAGTCTTATTTTTAGGAAGATTGATTCTTACAGTCAACAGAGTATTTGAATTTTTTTTTACTTTAACTCTATTCTGACAGTCCCAGCTTTTTTATTCATTTATTTAGACTATTTACATTAGACGTGATTTCTCAATACTATTAATGCAATAATTACGTTGATGGCAACTGTACTCCTCATTTTTATTCCTTTTTTACATTTCCCCTTATTTTCTGCCTTTGGGTCATAGGCAATATGCTTTCATGTTCTGATGTAATCTCAGGCTTTTAGTGGATGTGTCTTGCTTCTCAAATGTTTTTTTTTTTTTTTTATGCTGTAGTTTCTTTTTCCTACCTGTATCAATCTCCCCAAGGTTCTCAATGCCTGACACTGGCTCTAATTTCTTTTCTTTCCTCGTGAGGAAGGAGTGGAAGGGTGTGAGCAAGGCTCTTCTTGCACCTCTGATGAGGGTGTGTGACAGCCTTGCTCCTTGATTTGAGACCTTCCAGTGAACTTCCTGTGCTACCAGGCCTGTGAATGGATGTTTCCTGCATGCTCACCCTCACTAACAGCAGGATTTGGGAAATAAAACCTTCTGTAAAAGTGTGAGTGTGCCTCCAAAAATCACAACCTCAAGACACTTCTCCACAGCATCTATTCTGTATCCATCATTCACACCTTCCATCAAATGCCCTTAACAAGCACGGCTGCAGAACCCTGTGCTCTGGGTAGCAGCTCTCAGCTGTGGGGACTCATGTATCCTTCCTGACCTGAGGTGGTAATTTCCCCTGCAAAGTAGTTCCCAATAGATCCAGGAAATTCTCTAAATTTTCAGTTTGTTCAGATTCTGTTGTTTCATTAATAAGGACATGGCTGATAACTACTAAGCTCTTTAAGCACTGAAGCAAAAAGCAGAAAGAGAGTGTTTTTATTTTAATATAAACAGTGTGTGAACTCTAACCCTCACGAGTAACAAAAGAAACAGAGACAAAATGCAAATATCAATGCCCTAATATTAATTAGTAATAAGCTCTATAAAGGGGAATACTATGGGGAAGAAAAGGAAGCACTAATTTAGTTGGTGTGTCTGGAAAGATTTTTTTGTTTGGTTGGTTGGCTTTTTTTTTTTTTCTGAGAAAAAGAATATACCTGAGACTGAAGACACTAACTGTATTTCAGGTGAGAAGGAAACATTGAAGAAGGCTCTGAGAAGACAGAGAAACAGATTCAAGGGGCAGCCTGATTTCACCTGGGGCTTAGTGAGCAAGGGTAGATTAACCCAAAGAGCTGGAATGGCTGCCTTGCAAACCAATGAGAGTTCCTTTAAGGGCCAGCGTCACTATTGACGGGCTTCACGTGAAGAAAATAATTTCATGTCAGATTATTCTTGCTATCATGTGAAAAGCTGATTATAGTGGAGCAAACAGAAAGCCACAGTATTAGTTTGGACAGTCATTGATGATGGCTCTATTCAAATTCATGATAAACTGTGAACAAAAGTAAATGGACCAACTCATGTTGCATTTTTACCTGTAAAAACATGACTTTCTGACCTCATGGATATGATGACTTGAAGTTCAGGTGTCAAGAATGACACTTAGCTTGTAAATATAATGCATGTAAATTTGACCTTCCCACTGATACCTTCTTTAGGAAGTGATGAATTTAATGTAAATTTTCATTCACAGATACAAGATGAAATAGGAAGTGGTGATAGTTTCATGGCTAATGGTAAAAATGTAAGAAGAATATATACATGAGAGAGACTGACAAATCTATATCAAACTGTTAACAGTAATCCCTGTAAGTGAATCTCTTTAAAAACTGAATTTTTATCCCAAGCATACACTAAACATATAATTTGAAAAAGTAAACATATATATATGGCAATGATCATAGTGTGGTTTTGTGTGTGTATGACTGTGGACATAGTGAAAAGAGATAAAATTTCTACTTAAATTATTGGGTCAGGGATGGAGAGATGACTCAGCAGTTAAGGTGCTTGCCTACAAAACCTAATTCCTCAGTACCCACATAAAGCCAGGCGTACAAAATGGCACATACATGTGGAGTTCATTTGCAGTATCTAGAGGTCCTCCTGGCATGTCCATTTTCTCTCTGTCTCTATCTCTGTTTGCAAATAAATAAAAATATTTGAAAAAATTAAAATTATTTGCTCATTTTATAAGATAGAAGTTATTATTATTCCTTGAATTCTTTAGCTGTAACTTCATCCTTAATTTTACGAAAATGGCACTTAGAAGTCTTTTACCAGCTAAGTGAAATATAGAATCTCTATGCCTATCAGAGAAAAGTGTCAATGGATAGCACATTTACATAAACATATACATACAAATATACACACATATAATGTAACTTTGAGCAAATATGATCAAATTATGAACTTTTTATGCAATGGTTACTACTATGTAAATTGCAATTTACTATTAAATGTTATAGTTTTAGAAATATACACCTCTCTTCTCTTTGGCATTATAAAAAATAGTAAAATATTTCATGTTGCTCATACATGGTTCTCCAGTGTGTGTGTGTGTGTGTGTGTGTGTGTGTGTGTGTGTGTGTGTGTGTGTGTGGTGTGTTGTGTCTGCTGATCTTCTGTTGGTGACAGGTTCTTTCTTTCCACGGGATACAGCCAGAATTTGCAGTCACCTTATGTTGACCATATATCAAAATTGTTTTCTATCACTTTGCAAAGTTGAAGTTAGGTGGTTTAGTATAGTATGTCTCACAGATCATCTATAAATATTGTTGCAAGAATCCTATATCAGCTGTCACTGCAAGACTGTCCATGACACAGCTTTCAATGTCCTATTATCATAAAACCCTCTAGAACTACACTCTTCTCTGAACCACATGGAAGCCCCTCCCTGCCTGTGTGTTTGTACAGGAAAAGATGAAAAGGTTGCACCCATACATTTGTAACCTAAGTTAAATGGCTTCTTCAGGTGGGGTTGGTGCGGATCCTGGGGTAGGGAGCTATACTCATTAAATGTGATGTTTGGGTTCCTCAATGGTGTCTTTCAAGTTGTTCTCTTAGAGAATACTTGGAGACAAGAGTACCAATCCTCAGATCTAAGACTATTATATATATATATATATATATATATATATATGTGTGTGTGTGTGTGTGTGTGTGTGTGTGTGTGTGTGTGTGTGTGTGTCACCTGCAAACCAATCAGACAGAAGAAATGCATGCAACTTCAGACACTTAATCTTGAACTCTCAGCTTCTAATGTGAGCAGACAAAGATACTTTGGTTGTTACCCTGACTGTGGTTATTATGGCAGCCTATGCTAAACTAATATATCACTGCATTATTCCTGGAAGCGTCTAAATGCAAAAATACACATTTCCAGGCCCATGTACAATATTGAGAATATAAATATTAATTATTATACCCAGGAGTTTTCTGATATCAATTGTCTGATAGCAAGGTCATTTATTCAGATTTATAGATCAAAAGCCATATACCCATTACCTCTTCTTTTTAAATATTTTATAATTATGTTTATATTAACAACAAGACTTGCAAGTTAAGATCATAGAAAATTCACTCTGTCTCTTTTCAGCTCTGTGTAACTGACACTTGTTAGAAAATCATACTATTTTATAATGGTCTGCAGACCTGTTTCTAACCTTGGAAGGGATACCTGCCACATGGTGACAGAGGATTCTTCATTAACACAGATGGTTGTTTTCTCGCCAACGCTGGCAAAGCCAACTAAAGCTGCTGGATTAACTAATTGTACCTTAAGTTGCAAGATTTTACAAACATAGCAATACTTGGAAAAAAATGTGGCATCAAATCTTGTCCCAAGACTTGACACAGATTTGTCAGACATGTCAGATTCGGGTCCCCTCAATATATTCAGCTAACCAAAAACAACAAAACTTACAAAGAAAGGTTGAACATTCTGAAATATACATACATACATATATATATACATACATACATACTATCTGCATCCATATACTGTTCTGTCTCCTATGTAGGTGCTCCACCTCTGCCTCTGGGGTAACCCTGAATTAGGCAATGGATATGTATTTTATGTACATTCTTAGGAGTTCATTGCAGAAAAAAATCACTTGGATTTTCAATTTCAATGAGGCCAACAATCTGGGAGCTGAATCTATTGTACAGATGAAGCTCAGGGAGAGCAGATTTCCTGGGTCACAGAGCTACTGACTGGTCTCACGTTGGAATCTAGCCCACTTGTTCTGTTGTCAGAATCCATGTGCGTAATGAAACGCCACCTGTAGTTCTGTTGAACACAGCACTTCAAGGAAGAATGAATGCACTCGGATTCCATTGGAGTTAATGCTGGGAATAGTCATCCACAGAACTGCTTTCAGTAAGGTCCTTGAAGACTCCTGCAATTGTTGTCAAAACGCAAAACTATTTTTTTTTTTTGGTTTTATGTAGGTATCTGGCTATTTGGATTGTACATTTCAAGTACAACTGTTAATCTCTTATAATTCTGACTGATGTATTATTTTATTTTCTTTATTGTTTAATAATTCATTAAACTTATTTTTCATCTTTGTTATTTGCTCCCCTGTTAATTTTGATAGGTTTATTTTGTTGTAACTTTTCTCGCTTCTTAAGCTAATTGTGGTAGCACTTATTTTTCATTTGTTGTTGTTGGTACTATTAAAAAAAAGTATTTGAGGCTGAATTTTTACCTAAAAGTGCTATTCTTACTTTCATTTTTTTCAGCTATAAGAGAGTTTTGATATTGGCATTATGAATTTCTGATTCAGTCATTAATTCCTTATAGATTCAGATATTCATTGTAAATTGTAAAACATAGAAAGTTTCAACTTTTTTCACTGATTATGCTGTGTACCATTTCTTGGGAGATGTGAACACGCATCTCTTCATTCCAGACTGGACACTGATGGCAGGCCAAAGAAACAATTCTGCCACAGAACAACTTGATGAGGTCATGGGCTCGCTGGGGTTACTGAAAGGCATAGGGAGGGGTGACTCAGGCAGCTGCATTATTTTTTTTCATTATCTTTATTGCCCAAAATTAGATTCATTGATTGAGTAAATATTGTGCTTATATTCCCATTTCCCTCCCCTGAATCCCCAATCCTCCTTGGTGGGCATATTGGAACAATCAAACAGTCCACCCAGTGTTGGTGACAATACATGAAATCCCATCCCTGAAGCTCCACTGGGGAATTTCCTTCCCCCGATAATATTATTATTGCTTACCTTAGGAAGAGGCCTTGTGAATCTTATAACATTTTGATTCCTTCTAAGTTCTGATTCCTTATAAGTTTCCTTAGCTACCTAAATTTTATGAGCCTCCCTCCTCCCTCCAAGTGGGAAGGTTTAAATTTGGCAAAAATAGACACACAACATAGTATGTGGTATATTTGGTATTAATTATTTAAATCTTTTAAAACTTTCTTTACAAACTAGTACTTTTAGGTTTGAATGAATAAATGTCCTAACAGGATTGGCAAAGAATATGCTTCCTAGTTATGGGAAATATTTATAAGTAACAGCTCAAAAATTAATATTGCTGACTTATCAAGATATGCCTTAGTTACACCTTTAATAGTTTTTACTGGGTGGGCCTGGATTGGTTTCTTTTTTTATTTATTTATTAAGTTGAAACATTGAATGAATAAGCCACGTGTTGGTACCACCCTTTCCCTCCTCCATGCCCCATTCCACTGATGGGCCTCCTGGGTGAGACAGCTCTATGCACCATGGGGTTGAAGGTTATGAGTTGTACAAGCAGCAGTCAATCATTGGTTGGGGGGCAATACCTCTAGGTATTCCCTCTACCATAATCTTTTTTTTTTTTTTTTTATCTTTCTGCCCGCTCTTCCACAAAATTCCCTGATTCATGGTGGGTGAGTTTGTCTACTGTAGTTTTGAGCTCTTCTTAGAAGCTTCTGGAATTCTGCATTGGAACATTTTGAGTATCCTCACTGTCTTCTCCATCCTCCAGGCACAAGTTGACAGGCTCACTGTGGGAACAGCTCTCTTGCTCACCTAGTAAAATTCCTCTGTGATTTTCCTGGGCCCTAGCTGATGTATTATGTGTGGTTCATCTCTTGCCAGGGAGTCTGCTATCATTTATGGTCTTATGGTATAATTCGGTTGTCCTCAGTTCTTACTGCATTCTGAAAAATAAAAAACAAAACGGATTCTCCAACAGAGAGTGAGATCATCATAGGTTAAATGGCATAAGCATTATTACTTTGGTGAGATTATACTGGGTGTAGCCTCTCTTTAGGTCTATGGCTAGTGGAAGCTTCTCATTGGAATCCAGATTCTTGGTCTCCATAGGAGTTAGGCTTGATTCCCAGTTCCATGCTATGGGTTCCTTGCCACTGAGCAGATCTCATAGCTAATCAGAGAGGCCTTGATTACCCACCAGGATTGAGTGCCACTATTACACACAGGTGTGCACATCCTGTCGTGCTGGTTGCTGTCTGCTGGTTTGCTTTCTCCAAACATTGTTGGCCAATTTTTCCTCATGCCTCATGTGACACTTTCCAGCAGTGTATGGGCTAATCTGGGAACTGGCTTCCATTCATGTTCCAGCCTGGCCTCTGGATATTGTAAGTCAGCAGCCTGTGGTGTCTTCAGCAATAGGGTCTGATCATTTACCTCAGTTGGATAATCAAGTGCTTTCACAGAAGCCTGTTTTGGTTTGGGGACCCCAGAGGTATCTCCAATCAACAGTTCAATGTGGTAGTGAATGATTTCTGATACTGGGAGTTATAAGCCAGATTCAAATGTATTAGGATTGGGCTTTATTTCACCCACTTCAGGGCCCTTCTTACCTGATGATAACCCCATACGCTTTGGAGGGTTGTATCTTTTAGCCCACTGTGCAAGTGTAAGAGTTCTATGGTACCTATTCATTTTGGATTTAGCTTTGTACATATCTCCCCTTCCTCCCAATGCCACCACCCAAAACCCTGACATCCCTACTATCTGTCCTTCAAGTTGTTCGTCAGGCTTGCATCCAACTCAGGCTGTTCCTGGTTAGAAACCACAGATGAAGGAGAACATGCAGTATTTGTCTTTCTGTGCCTGTGTGTGTTCCCTGAGTATGATCTGTTCTAAGTCCCATTCATTTTCCTGCTAAATTCATTGTCTCATTTTTAATTCACTTCTCAGTGGAATTCCTGTGAGTATATATATGTACCACAAATTTGATACCCATTCATCCGACAATGGGTTAATTCTAATTCTTACCTATTGTGAATTGAGCACCTAGAAAAATGGATGAGAAAATGTCTCTGTATTGATGAGAGGGACTTTTAGGGCAGATGCCCAGCAGAGGAATAACTGAATCAGTTGGTACATCTATTTTCATCTTTTTATAGGAGTCTCCATATTGATTTCCATAGTAATTGTACAAGTTTGCACTCCCACCAGCATTAAATGAGGGTTCCTTTTCTCCCCACATGTTTGCCAACAACTATTCTTATTAGAATTTTTTAATGATTGCCATCCTAGCTGGAGTAAGGTAGAATCTCATAGTTGTTTTAATTTGTATTTCTCTGATAATTAAAGATGTTGACATTTGCTTAAGTGTCTATAACCATTTGTATTTCTACCTTTGTGAGTTTCCTATTCAGTTCATTGCCCCATTTTTAAGTGGATTTTTTTTTATTATTTAATTTTTTTGAGTTAAGGGGCACTTGTAGGCAGGTGTGGTGTTTGTGTGTGGGGGTTAAGTCTTATTTCTTCAGTGAGTGTTCTGTTTGGGGTCTGAGTCTGATTGGAGTGGGATAGCCTTGTATCCACAGATGTGCAGGTTTTGCAGGTTACAAGTAAGCTGGACTGGTGGCTGATACTAGAGATGTGGTTGGAGATAAACAGCAGGAAGTGGGTGCACAGGCCCCAAACACATCATGCCCCTCACCAGCCCAGGGTACACACCCCCAAAAGCACAGCTGGATTAGTTTTCTAAAATGGTGCATTGAATTCTCTACCAGTATTATGAATTTGGGAAAACTTTATTATCATTTTGCCTGTATGTGTCTTATATAAATAACACAAAATGCTCTTATGCTTCTGTATATGTCTTTTGATATATTCTTGCTTAATACTACATAATAAGGTCCTTCATAATTTGTTAATTTGTAAGAGTTCTTAAATTTCATTACATGTTAAATGGATTTTGCTTTTTTATTTAGCTTTTTTGATTGCCTCTTACATTATGTTAATTTTTTTACCTGAAATCATTTTGGGGGATTTTTTCAAGTATTATAACTTGTAGATATCATATAGTAGTTTTAATTTATAGATAGCATATAAAACGAAAAAAAAATGTAGTGAAAAAGTAAAAATGAGAATACATACATATGAGCTGGACATTATGGACAGTTAGGCTGTGTGTTGGGCCCCAGCCTAACTGAAAAACCTTAAACTAAGTTTTAGAATATGGAATAAAGCCAGGCGTGGTGGCACACGCCTTTAATCCCAACACACCTTGAACCCCAGGAGGCAGAAGTCGTAGCTGATAAGCCTTGATCCTATTTGTTGATACTTTGCTCTACTGTACTCTGCTGATTGGCTTCCGCCAAAAAGTTTGAATCTTATTGCTTGAGAGAAATAGGCTGAACAATGCAGTCTCGGGTTATAAAGGGGTTTTGGGTGCTGGTGCAAGATGAGATTTGCCCGACTTATTGCCTGTGATTGTCCCACCGTAGCCTCACCTCTCCCAGATGGAGCCCTTTCTCCTGCTGGCAGGTGAGATTTGGGCTACCCCACAGGGGGCCAGGGGGCCATGACCTCCCCAACAGCTCTGCAGTTTAAAGGTACTTGTTTGCAAAGCCTGAGAGCCGAGGTTCAATTCCCTGGTACTCATGGGAAGCCTGATGCACAAAGTGGCACATGCATCTGGAATTCCTTTGCAGGGGCAGAAAGCTCTGGTGCATCCATAATTACTCTTTTTCTCTCTGCCTCTTTCTCTCTTTCTGCCTGTTCTCTCAAATATATAAAGATATTTTAAAAAAATAAAATATACACATGTATGCATAATTCAGGAAAGAAGCTCAGGTGAAGTAACAGAAGGGCTTTAGATTTAGGAAAAACAGAAATAACCAAAAGAAGGTACATGGAAAATAAAATAATAAAATCATTTGGACAAAAATATTTTTAATTAACCAATTAGCTAAATAATTCTGATTAACCTGGCTCCCAGATGTGTATCACTTGCATTAGTTCTAGTTACTAAGGTATAAGTTCAAAAATTCTTCACCCTTATTGTTAGCCTGTTAAATGTAGAGGGATGGGAGAGACTGGAATTCATACCTAAGGATACTTTTCTCATACTATCTAGAATCTAATTTCCACATAGTTACTGCATGTTTGTGTTGGATGAGATGGTCCTTAGCAAGCAACCAGACTGGTTTGTATTCATATCCTTGCAAATTTAAGTTTGGCTTTGAAGGAGTCAGACTCAAATAGTTTAGTATCTTCTTCATAAATTCAAAATTAACCTAGACACTTTGGAATATTGGTGATTACTTTTACTTTTGGATGTGTGAGGGAGTATCAAAAAGATGCCTCTCCATGTGTTCATATTTTTATGGAATTATTGCTAATTCATCATTGACTTAATTTTTACTGTGCCCTTGAAAGGATTAAATCCTACTAGATTTATCAATGTGGTCTATGTCTGGGTGTTCCATAATCTCAGATTTATTGGAAAGGTTTCATAAATGAAGGGATGACAATGATAGGTATAATGTAAGCAAAGGATCGCCTCCAAATATTTTGTTGATATTCCCAAGGATGAAAAGCTATGTTACTTGACTAAAAATTGAAATGAATTAAAATTAAGAATATTCAGTCTGACTGGAGAGATAGCTCAGGTCCTTCAGTGAAGTACTAGCCTTGCAGGCAAGAGGACCTGAGTTTCACCCCAGAATCCACATAAAAATACTAGATGTGGTGGTGCACACCTGTTAACACAACACTCCAGAGGTAGAAACAGAAGGATTCCTGAGGCTCAATGGCCAGCCAGTATCACCTAATTGGTGAGACCTTGGCCAGTGAGAGAACCTGTCTAATAAATATGTAGACAGAGTTCCTGCACAATGGGACTCAAGGATGCCCTGTGGCCTACATGCACACACACACACACACACACACACACACACACACACACACACACCACATGAACAGACACAAATACAAACAAAAGAAAACTTAGAAATTTCAAAAAAATATGATAAATGCAGAATGAATTCATTCACCATTATTGAATAACAAATGTGAAATTAAATAAATATCAAGAGATATCATATTAAGCATACTGAATATTATTTAAAAATGAGCCATCAAGACAGAAAAGTAGCAGCTGAAGAGATGGCAGCTGGCAATGGACGTACCGAGCAATAGGAACTGAGTTCAACCTCCACAACCCAAGTAACAATATCCAAGAATGATGGCACATGCTTGGAACCAGACCTGGGGATATGGAGACATGTTGATCCTTAGGGCTCACTGCTAAGCCAATCAGGCCAATGCCTCAAAAAAGATGAACAGAGCTTGAGGAATGATGCCTAGGCTGCCCTTAGTTTTGATATATATATATATGTGCATATATACATACCCACAAACCTATATGTATGTGTGTGTGTGCATGCACACACACACACACACACACACACACACACACACACACACACACACACACATAGAATCTGGGATAAAAAATAAAGAGATATTGCAGTGAAAAGTGAAGAGGCCTCAGATACTGCCAAAGAATTCCAGTTCTGAAAAACAGAAAACATTTATAAATGAGCAGAGAACTATGATCAAACAACGGTAGGTCCAGCTTAGATGTACGATGAGAAACAAAACAAAAAAGGTAGTGTATCTTGAAGCGCAAAGCTTCTTTGATTATAGTTTAAGGGGCCTTTTGTAAATAAGTGACTATGAAATCCTTTCAAGTCAATGTAAAAGTATATTGGACACATGATTGATACATATAAATGAAAGAATAAGACTCAAAAAAAAAAAAAACGGGCTAGGAAATGCTCTGAAAAGAAAAATTTCACCATAGCAATAATAATATAAACACAAAACAGCTCCCAAGACATACTAGGTTATTCCAGAGCCAAGCAGGTTGGAATTATACAGTTAGAACTTGCAGTTCTAAGCAATCATTACTCAATTGATACTTAGCATTCTCCAGCTAAAAATGTACAAAATTCAAAGACGGTATTGAAAGAATAAAAGTAATAAAAGAAAATCATGATTAAAAAATCATGAGAGGGCTGGAGATATGGCTCAGCAGTTAAGGCACTTGTCTCCAGTGCCTGAGGCTCCCGGTTCAATTCCCCAGGACCCACATAGGCCAGATCCACAAGGTGGTGGCCTTGATGCTTTCTCTCTCTCTCTCTCTCTCTCTCTCTCTCTCTCTCTCTCTCTCTCTCTCTCTCTCTCTCTCTCTCTCTCTCATCATCTATCTCCTGTATCTCTCTGCTTGAAAATGAATAAATAAAATATTTTTTAAAAAAATCATGAGATTTTTGTTTAAAAAATGAACATTGTTCAAAGGAAACAGATTGAATCTTCTTTAAACTGTGTACTAGACATGCTACATATTTACCTTACTTTTTTTAAAAAATATTTTATTTATTCATTTTCAAGCAGAGAGAGAAAGAGAGAGAGAGAGAGAGAGAGAGAGAGAGAGAGAGAGAGAGAGAGAGCACTAGGGCCACCACCTTGTGGGTCTGGCATATGTGGGTCCTGGGGAATTGAACACGGGGCCTTAGGCACTGGAGGCAAGTGCCTTGACCACTGGGCAATCTCTCCAGCCCCATATTTACCTTACTAACTCCAAAAAAAAGCTTCAAAATGTCCAGAGAAATTAGGTGGCTTGCCCGAGATGACATAACTAAGAAGATAGACCTCAGAATAGGTTTTTGTTTTCTGTCATATCTGGCATACTTCAGCACAGTGAGTGACCTTTTTCCACAAATGCACGGACATTTAGGACATGTAGAAAGACAAGAACCACATACAGGCCCTTCCTTTGTTCTTCATGGTCCTTCTGCTAATCATCACTGAAGCCAAAAAATGTCTGTATTCCTTCCTGCTTACTTCAGTAGATCTCTTTTAGGTATTTGTAAAATAATCCCTTTCTCAAAAATCCAACCTGTGAAATCCCAGAGCAAGTCCACATCTGTTCTGCATCTTACCTTTTCTTTCTTATCACTTGAAAGTGTTTATATATCTAAATCATTACTAAACACCTACACATGTAGGTAAGCAGAAAAGGCAGTGTTTGGTTTGTAAAGTAATTTTAGATTTTATTTGTTTGATACATTGTAGTCTATAGTTGGCACATTGGCCATAAAATCATGATCACTCTGCCTCAGCCTTCTGCATGGTGGGATTATATGTGTATGTCACCATACCTGACAGATTAAATATTCCGAATTTATCGGGTATGTGTGAGAGGCTCTTATCAGTTTATGACAGAGTTTTATCTTTTGGTCCTGGGACACAGAAATATTTTTAACTCTAGGTGCTGATTATATTTAATCATTGTCTTCTATTAATTCTTAGTTTTGACTCTTCTGTGTAAGAATCGAGCCTATCTACTCTCTTCTGTATGGTGTTAAGTAGTTAATTATTTTTCATGTGCCTGTCGGATATGGCTAATTGAGTGCCATCATTTGCAAATGAAAATACCTGATGTGTGGATGAATGTTTTGGCAGAAGTTAGGAGGAAACAAGCCATGGTTTATTTGTCTCGTAGAACAAAACACGCAAAGCAAAGAAGCTGCTGGTGCTGATTCAGTGGTTTGCATTGCTGAAGCTCACATATCTCAGGTGGTCCTCATCCTTTCCTCACTCCAGAACACTCATGGTCCGAAGGAAATTGAAGGATATGGCCAGAGTTCCAGCTACCATTTCTCCTCTGCATGTGAAAGAAGTAGACAAAGGTAATGTCCAATGCTAGTCAAATCGTCTTTTTATTTTGAAATTGATGTAATATAACTTGTTCTGGAAGCAATCCTAAACTATTTTCTGCTTCTGTTTGAGCAGTTCTATACAGTCAATGGCCAACAGGGATCATGTGTGTGTTATTAGTATCTGGCTCCATTCACTTCCTATTATTCCTTTGCAGCTCCAGAGACAAAGGGATTTGTCATTTTGGCTAAGTGAATTGAGATTCTTTTAGCATATAAGAGTTTCAGAGCAAAAGGACTGTGTTTGGCACAGTTTATATTCAAACTTGCTTTATTTGATTTATGGTCTTTAAAGTTATCTCACTTGACCCATAGCTTTTTTAAATGATGACATTGGTATATTTCCTCTATCTCTTAGATTATTGTGAACTGAATTTACAAAAAAAAAAAAAAAAACCAGGAAAACTGCAATTGTGTTAAATATTCTTCAAGGCTGGTTAACGAAACTTCAGTGATTGTGGGGTGCTGGAATGTTACAACTAGGGAGCGGAATTTATCGTGTAATATCTTCACTCCTCAACAGGCAGTTATTGCCTACTTCTGTGTATGACCTGATGTCCTTGTAACTATTAGGTAAATCCCTTTGGCATGTACAAATAGGCTGCTAGCTTTCATTAATCCATAGCTTAAGAATGACATTAGCATTTGTGGTCTACAGCAGAAAGGTCCCCAATTTGCTGAAACCTGCCTACCTGATGTTTCCACCAATACACTTAAGACCTGTTTGGATTTATGACTTTCTTTGTTCGGTTACTATAAAATCCATGATCACTCCAGATGTGGTGATGCTCTCCTTTAATCCCAGCACTTTGGAGGCAGAGGTAGCAAGACAGTCATGAGCTGGAGGCCAGCCTGGGACTACAGAGTGAGTGTCAGGTCAGCCTGGGCTAGAGACCCTATCTCAAAAGAAAATATTAGTCTTTCTTTATATAAGGTTATATGAAATCATTCATCTCCATAAAAAAGGAAAACAATTTATTTTCTAAAACCAGAACACTAAAGATTCATCTGAGACAACCCATCTACAATTTCATGCCAGTTACATTACATAGTTGAGTGAAGCCAGCTTTTAAATTTTAAAAATTAGTAATCAAATAGATGTTCAAGAATTATTTAAAATACTGAAGGCAAAATATCTCAATGTAGAAATAACTTAAGGGAGACTGTACTAACCGCACAGATTATTTTTCATAATGTATAAAAATCTTGATTCTACTTTATGATAAATTATTATTTTTTTCTTGTTTACTTTCTTTTTTCAGCTTTGGATAAATTCTTCTCTCAAAGTAAGTAGACAGTGATAATAAAAATTATAGGACTCCTATTTATAGTAATAGTAATCCTAATCTTCAATTTTACTCATATTTATATACATTGCATCAGAAAATATTGTTTTTTATTTTTCTCTGGGCAATAATGACCACAAAACAGGAAATAGAGTTTCTTAATTCTATGGCTCTTCAGGATTTCTCTGTTATTTACCTTCCTTGAAAACGACTAATTATGAAAATGAAATTGTCAACAAGATTTCCCTTTCATTCTCCAACTTAAATAATTTCAATTTTTATTAATGAATTGAGCATTTACAATGCGCCTTACAGAGCCATCAGCTACAACTTTGATCGGAACCCTCATCCTTCCTTCCTGGGCATGTCACTGCCCAGAACTCCCTTTACAGAGCTCATGAATTGTCAATACGCATCTGATGGTGATTCGCAGATGGTTACATCATTTGGTTTGTAAATTTCTGTGGAATATAGTACTTATCACTTGGTTAAATTTTCATTTGCATAGATGTTTAGAACCTCCAAGTTGAGTTCTGAATGTTATCTATTAAGGCAAATGTGAAGGCTGTAGCAGAAAGGAACATATTCATTGGCCCTCTGGATGGAAAAAGATATTTTCATGGGAAGATAAAAGTGCTATTTGTCTCTTAGATTGATTTGCTGATTTGAATGCCTTGATAGTCGGGAGCATTAGCGCAAGAGGTAAAATTTTAGGATATATCACCGCATGGATTCATTTCTTTTTTTTATGAAAGCAAAATGTTTGGAATTGTTCCATGTGTATTTCTAAGAGCAATCTCAAAGCTGTAGACACGATGGGTGGATTTTAAAAAAAAGTAGTTATATCTTCAGAGAACTAGTTTGGTGGCTCAAGGTATCAAAATAAGCAGCAAAAAATAAAGTCCTTTGGCAGGCTAAGTAGTTACATGTCTTTTCCATTGATTTTTGTCACTTCATCATGCCCAGCAAATCTATGTCAACATCACTGGCAAATCTCAGAGGGAAAAATGTCCAAGTCAAGGCCACAAAAGCAGAAGACATACCTAGGAAACTGTTGTAGCTATAATGAGGAGGCTTTTGGTCTCTCGGTACAGTATTCACAATACTCCACACACAAAAACACACTAAAGACCATTTTGTTAAAATAGCTATCTCTCAGTCAAGATGAATATTGTTAAAGAAAAAGAAAACTGCAAGGCTATATATCACAGAAATATTAGTTCTGAATTTTCCACATAATACAGTGACAATTTATTGACATTCTCAGGAAAATAGATAAAACTGGAAATCTTTATATTAAGTGAAATAAACTGCACTCTAAAATATAAATGTCCTGTTTTCTTAAGTATGTGAAATCTAGATTATATATATACATATATATATAATACAATGTGCTATGTGTTTATTTGTTTTATTATTTATTCATATATATGACATGAAAATAAAAGAAAAATAATTTGGAAAGAGGTAAGAGGTCAGCAGGAGTTAGGGAGATGGAAAGGAGAAAGTAGTGATAAGGAGAGTAACTATGGTCAAAATACATCATATAATTGTAGGATAATGTCATAATAAAATTCCTCACTGTGTACAATGAGCAGACATTAATATAATTTTTAAATCCATTTTAAGATTCTTAAAATGTGAATGAATAAAATTGAAAAATTAAGTATGAGGTGTAAGAGGCATTCTAGTAGGTATTTTTCAAAAATTATCAAGGACAGAAAAGAAAGTTTCACAATGAGTAGAATTTAATGTGAAAAACTATGGGTTAAATACACACAAGCCCATACACAGGTGATCAGGACTCTTCACTGGGAAAAAAAAATGGGACAACACCTTAAATAGCATTCTATCAAATATGGATTTTGTATTTAAGCCAAGAGAAAGCAGAGAATTTTTTTTTAAAATAGAGGACTAACATTCTAAAATGGAATTTCAAGAAAATTAGTTAAGGCAATATTATAAGAGCATACAAACAGCGTGCAGTATTGAAGCCTGGTAGAAGATCAACCCAGGGTGGACACCTCCTTTCCACATGTGTGAAATCCCCAAGCCTCCTGTGTGAGCATTCATCTTGCCAGAGCTCTTCCCTTCCTGACACTTCATCAATTATGAAGCAAGGAAGGCTGGAAACGCTGCCTGCCAAAGTAGACTCACAGCAGCACCTGATTGCTGAGTGCTGGGTCATCAGGAAACAGAATGACACTAATTTGAAAATCCTGGCCTCAAAGAACTGGAGACCATTTCCCAAGTCTTCCACACCCCCGCAGTCACAAGATGAGGACTGAGTTTATGGTTCTGAAATATTTTATATTTTCTGAAGGTAATTATGACAGATTCATACCGAAATTTGTTAAAAAGGCCATTGTTATTCCTGGACTGTTTATGCAAATAAAAATAAAAATATTTCAGCACAGAGAAATAGAGTCCCTTCTTTGAGATTCAGGAGAAACTGAAGCAGAAAATATGCATCTAGTTTGGGGACCTCATTACCAGAAAAGAGACATATTGCAGGAAGTTCTGAAGAAATCACCAAGAATAATTAAGGAACCATAGTATTTACTCTGGAGAAATTATTAAAGGAATAAATAATGTACTTCCACTTCGCTAACTAAGGGAACATGAGAATTGTCTATAACTGCCTAATGTGTGTAAACACTGAAAACTAAAAGTCAATATAAAGACTAGTGGAAGGAGGTAAAATTAAAAATTAGGCAATTAAATAAAAAAGAAATTGTAGCAGAATCCAAAACATAGACAAGCAAACTCTGTACTAACAGTCTAACTTAGCCCAGAAAACTTCAAACAAACCAATTAACATATGCGTTTTTTATGTACAAAAACCCACGGATCTACCAGTTTTGATGCACAGTATGACCATTTCTTCCTTTTTAAAAACATAAAAACTGTAAAATGTGGTCATTAAAATATGATATAAGAAAATTACTTTGGGCTTATTTAGAAAATTCAAAAGCAATTTATCCATTTACAATGTTTATAGATCAGACATTCTGTATAAAAGCTAGGAGATTCCGTCTAAAATGTCCTCTTTTATCTAATTTCCAGTTATCCGCAGTGGGTAGAAATGAGCTGAATACTTCTATTGCTTTGTTGGTTTTGTTGCTTTGTTTGTTGTGCTTTGCTTTCTTCCTTCTCTCCCTAGAAGAGAAGTACTTCTGTGAGTCAGTGCAGCTGGACAGAGACTTTGCCCAGGAAGCACATAGCTGTGCCTCCTTTTTTCATTTACAGAAGAGAGTTTCTTATTGTGATGCATTTGAGCCACATAGGGAACCTTGTCACACACCTCCCTAGGACTCTGATCAGATAGTTTGGGAGACAGGGCCCCAAAAGTAAAAGGCAGGAATGTCCTTGAGCCTATAAGGGAGAATCTGATTTGTCTCCTTATCTCTTTTTCTCCAAAAACATCACCGAAGGATGTGAATAGGTGCCTATGGTCTTAACTTGTTCTTTCTTACACAGGAAGGGAACATGAAGGGATGACTCCATTTTCCTGAAAACCCAGTGGCATCGAGAACCATGCCATCCATGGCTAGATTGACCAGCTCACCCCATTAATTAAACTCCCATAAAGACCCCAGTATAGGGATCTACATGGGAATAGTTATTTCTCTAAGTCCCCTCTATATTCTTTCCTTCTCTTAAAATTTCCAATGCTCAATAAATAAATAAATAAATAAATTCTAATGCTCAATCTTTATACTGATACTCTCTTACTTATAGCCTGATTACCAGCTACAGGGTGAAGGTAGCAGATACAGTGATCAATCAAAACCCATCAATGCAGAAATTCAGAGGCTACAAAGAACTCAACACTAAAGCAGACTGCCAACAGGCTGGTCATGACTCAAAGAACATTGTGGAAGAAGGGATGGGAAGATTGTGTGTGTGTGTGTGTGTGTGTGTGTGTGTGTGTGTGTGTGTGAGTGTGGAATCTTAAAACAATCTCTATAAACACTTTTCTCTGGTCTGTGGGTTTCATTCATCAAAATTCATAAGACAAGGACCTAGAAGGACACTGCTTCAATGGAAACTGTGTGACCATGAGAACCCAGAACCCTCACTCTTGAGTTATTTGCACACCCAAGAGCTGAGAAAGGCTCCAATGCCCTCAATTCCTGTACCACTAACACAGAGCAGGTGCTAGTCTTAGAAAACAGGATAAATGAAAGAGTTGACATGTTGATCCTTTCTCCTCAGCAAGAAGAGGGGAATGAGCCAAAAGAGAGACATATTGCAAAAAGTCTGAAGAAATCACCAGGAATAATTAAGGAACCATAGTTCCATAATTGAGGACACTTTAGTTGTGGGCCTTGCTGAAGGAAATAGGTCCCTGGAGATATTATCACTGACTCCTTGCACTTTCTGTCCACCATTAAGAAGCTTGTGTCACACACACCCCACCACCATCATGATGTTTTACCCTTATGATGTTTAGCATAGTTCATGAAATGAGATGTAAAATGGGCCACAAGTGACTTGGTACAGTCATTTAGCACCTGTTCCAGTCATGTTAATTCAGGTTGGACATCATATGAAGGCAGGACCACCATGCAATGTTTCCTTTATTATCCTGAAAAGAGTTCTGGTTATTCCACCATTGTTATAGATATATCTTTTTATGGTATCAGAGTTCACTTTATTCATGGATAGAGATATGATCTCTCATCCCAGACAATTTCATTTAAAAAAACCATTTCTGGAACATTCCTTTTTGCATCATATGAACTCTTACCTTCAAATCAGACTCATCACATCCTTAGTTGGAGTGTCTGTGAACCAGCCATAGAAACTGGGACTTACTTTCCTGCTTTGTTTTGAGTCCAAATTCCAGCAAGGCTATGTGTACATGGGATCCACTCCTGCCCTTAACCTGTGTAGTCACACATACTCCCCATTTATTCAGGGAGTTGGGTTAGGAATAGAAATAGAATGTCTTCAGAAGATCAATGCAGAAGTTGCACAAATTTGATGAACACAGTTGGGTTGAAGTAGACAGCTGAGGGAAGATTGCTGCTCAACCCATCACCATGCAGGAGATAATTTTTTATTCTGTGTTCTACTTTTAAATATACTCCCACTTGTTGCCCTCATAGGCTGGCATGTTACTATTTCAGAATAATGCCTTTATCACCAATATAATATATCACTTTCTCACTAATGTAATATATACCTTCATGACTAATATAATATCACTTTAATTATATGAATTTTACAAAATTTTTCTCAGAATGTCGAATCTCAATCCATTACATAAAACCAATGAACAAATTTTCTATGGTTTTATACTTCAACCAATAAAAATTACTACTTATTCCCTAACTGGCACCAATAAAGAACTAATTCTATTAAAAACTCACATATAAAGCACATATTCTTATAAGGGTAACTTTCATTGCTATGAGGGTTCCCTTTGATTTAAATTTTAAGAAATCGATGGTGAGATCTGGTGGGTAGTAAATTGATCACAAGTCTATATCCAATGAATATGAAGACATATGGTGCCACTTGGAGCTGGATAACAAATGCTCTCTTGGTCTATCACAGTTCATGAAATGAAGGGCATAATGGGAGACAAGTGACTTGGTACAGTCATTTAGCATCTGTTCCAGTCACATTAATTCAGGTTGGACATCATATGAAGGCAGGACCATGACGTGATGCAGAAACACTTTAAAATATAGAATTGCCAGTTTAATAGCTTGGCAAGAAACTATTGTTTAACCTCTAAGACATGAAGCTGCATTTTCTTTAACAAAAAGATTCTCCGTTACCCTGAAACCATGACAACATATGATAAAATAAAGATGCCATTCACGCTAATAGAGGCAATGATAATCACTATTTGATCACTTATTCATTCACTCATTTAAATCTCAGCTCAATTAACTTCTCTGTGAAGAATTTTAAAGAGATACATTAGAAACAGAGATAACATCAAAAGGGAATGTGTGTCCAGAGGAACGAAAGGGAGGGAAATTTTATGTATAGGAAGGTTTAAAAATAGCAAAAATGTATAGGTGACCAAGTACTAGGGAGGCAGGATGATGATGAGTTTCATGCCAACTTGGGCGATATAGTAAGACCATGTGTTAAGAAATAAGCAACCACAGTTGGGGTTTTAATAAGAAATCTCACCCCACATAATTTGACCATTTATTCTTATTTGGTGGGATTTTTTTTGGGGGGGGTGTCATGAAACTTTAGTTGTGGGCCTAGCTGAAGGAAATAGGTCACTAGAGATATCACTGCCTCCTTGCACTTCCTGTTCACCATTAAGAAGCTCATGTCACACACACCCCACCACCATCATGATATTTTCCCAAAGTTCATAGGACTAAGCAACTATGAGCTGAATTCTCTGAAACAATAAGCCAAACTAAATCTCTCCATGTTAATTCCATAGGGTGTTTTGCCATAGTGATGGAAAGGGTAACTAATACACAAGCAAATAAATGACAAAAGGTAGAATAAAAATTATATGATATTATGTATGTTGATTAGGAACTTAAAGACTACCATATATTTTAGCCAACTTCTTATGTCATGAAGTTCTGGGAAGATAACTCTCTGTCTCATGTTTTTCCTTCAAAACAGACCATAATTCTCAACTTATTGGTGTTCTGGTTTATAATCAAAATTTTATTTACGCTATTTTAAATATAATAAAATTACTGAAAAGATACAAGTGAGGGCTAGGAGACTAATGTGCTTGTTGCATGAGAGTGAGGCCCTGGCTTCAGATCCAAGAACCCACTTAAAGTCAGACAGCACTGTCTGTAATCCTTATGGTCTTACACCAAGATGATTTCCAGAAGAAACAGGACAATCCTGGAAGCTCATGGGCCAGCTAACCTGGTGTGCCCAGCAGCGAACACAGAGATCCTGCCTCAAACAAAGTGTAAGGCAACAATACCCAAAGCTGTTCTTTGACCTGCACTGTGCCATATTTGGTCTGCACGCCCACATTTGTACACACATATAAAAACACAAACACATCAGAAAGAATATAGAGTGAGTGTGATGTGTCTGTTAGCACTGGGGTCAATGGAAATTCAGATTCTTAACAATTCAAATTCTTAACACAATTTTGGCAAACAGTTATTAATAATGTTAATCGAGAACTTTCCATCATTCACATACAAAACCTGAGAATCAGAGATTATTCTCAGATACCAACTAGATTGGAATTTTCTGAAGAATAAACATTTTTAATTAAGCTTTAGGTGCTGCAAGTCACACAGTGAATGAAGGCGAATTTCTCTGTTGTAATGTGTGATAAGTAAATATTTTAAAGTAAAATATTAAGAAGGTGTTAAAGCTATAGACATTGGAAATCATTCATTCATGGGAATTTCAATCATGAATATAACAAGAGATAAAGTTTGTAGCAGAAATCATAAGTTAAGAGTGTACCTGTGAACCTACCTACAATTTCAGTAGAGAAACAGAGATAACTATTAATATTGATAAAGATAATAGTAAATCCACACTAAATTCTACATGCCAGAAATGGATGCATGCCCTTCACATATATTAACTATTTTATTTTCTCTATAAACCTAAAAATGAGAAAGTACTAATATTACCTCAAATCAGGAAGTTAGAAAAGTCATTAACCCCACTAGTATGTGCTGAAACAATGCCAAGTAACTCCATAAACATTCTCAAGTTCCATTCTCTTAACCACCTATTCAGTTAGGATAAATCTTGTAAGGAAAAAAATTGAGATTTTGCTAGGTTCAGACATGTGCCAAATGTCACAATGTAATAAAGGATAGAGCCAGCAATTAAGTGATTGATTATTTGATTCCAGAGACTGAGTTCTCAATCACTACTCTGAAAACACACACACACACACACACACTAAATAAATAAATAAATAAATAAATAAACAAACAAACAAACAAACACATGGGAAAATGTACATACACACTATATATATATATGAGTTGTCACATTTATTAACTTATAAATTACACATCACTTGGAATGCTATGTTACAATGAAATGATACAATTTGGATTCAAGGTGCTTTCTACAGATAAAAAAGTGAAGAGATTCTTAAGAGAAGATACTGAATGAGAATAAATATTGTGCTGATATTTGACTCCCGTGAATCATAAGCATAATACATAAAAATGTACCTTCTAGAACAAGAATTTGGAGTACTTATGCCTATTAACAAGTTCAAAAAACAGTCAACACTGTGGAATTGCCACTGAATATCAAGTTGATCTAAAGTGCTCTTCTCTTTACTAGGGACTGGTCAGATAATCCAAAGTGCCACATGGTGTGAGAATGGACCAGACAATTCCTAGCATGCAGAACTGATGAATGTTTCATAGGGAGCATACGTATAAGAAGGGCTATAACAGGAAAGAAGAAGCTTATTGGTTAGTGTGAACCTAAATGGTAGCTAAAGTCAGATTTATAGTTTCATCCAATGATCAAAAATATCCATACCACACCTGGCTGTCTTGATGGGGACCCTATCTTTCAAGAGATGACAGGGAGACAGTCCAAAGTGTTACCATGTAAAATATAGCATCTTTCAATAGGTCATAGTTAATGTCTTTTCCAAAGTTTACTTTTTATTATTCCAGGGAGTCTTAAATAAGTAGAAAGTGAATTAATTCATAAAAATTGACTAATAGTCAAGCTAATAATTGGAATATGATGACATGCTATTTTAGATAATCTGTCAATTCCTTTCACCAATTTTGAGCTAGCAGTCTCATGCATATCTTTTGGAAAGTAACAGAGCAAGGAACCTGATATCTCCACCTCAGAATAAGTAAGTCCTTTTTTTAATTTTACTACTATAATGTATTGAAAATAATTTTTTAATTATTAATATTTCAGTTCACGCCTTACTAGTTGTTTATTCATCTATGTATATTGTGTTGCTAACAATCACACTTAGGACCTTATAAGGCCTAGGCATGCATTCCATTAACTAACTACATCTCAAGCCCCCTAATGCTTCTTAATTAGCCTGATTTAGTTGTTTACTATTTGTATTTATTTTATTTATTGACACAAGTTCTCATGCTTGATAGTAGCTGAGATGACCTTGAATTATTGAATGAAAATGAGACTGTATATTAAGTTCTTACTCTCTGCTAGGTTACACAGAAAACAAAATAAGATCCCAACCTCAACTCTTCCAGGGAAGATAGGACTTTTGCTTGCAATGAAGATATAGGACTTTTACATGCAATGAAGATAGGACATGCAATGAAGATAGGACTTTTACATGCAATGAAGATAGGACATTTGCATGTAATGAACATAGGACATTTACACACAATGAATAGAGGACATTTACATGCAATCAAGATAGGACTTTTACATGTAATGAACAGAGGACATTTACATGCAATGAAGATAGGATTTTTACATGCAATGAAAAAATTTACAGAAGAAAATTATTTCATAAAGCAGAAATAAATTGTCCTAAATATATAATAGAAAACCTTTGCCCAGTGTCATGGTTTGATCCAGGTTTCCCCACAAACAAATAAATGTGTTCTGAATGTTTGATTCCCAGCTGATGGCAAGTCAGGAATTAGAACCTCGCTGGAGCTGTGCTGTTGGGGCGGGCTTATGGGGTTATAAACCAGCTTCCCCTTGCCAGTGTTTGGCACACCTTCCTACTGCTGTTTGCAGTGCTGTGACGGAGGTGATGTCCACCCTCTGCTCATGCCATCGTTTTCCCTGCCAGGATGGAATCTCCCCTCAAGTCCGTAAGCCAAATAAACCCATTCCTCCACAAACCGCTTTGCTTGGGTTCTTTCTGTGAGCAACTGAGTAACTTTACTACAACACCCATAAATCAAGAAAATCATCATGAAAAAAATACCATCTTATCTTTCATAAATAAGAAATAGAGGCTGGGGGATGGTTCGGTGGTTAAAGTCCTCACTAAGCAAGGATAACAACCTCAGTTCAAATCCCCAGAACTCATGTAAGTTCAGAGGGTATAGTTCAAATGTCTGAAATCCCAGACACCTACAGTGAGAAGCCTCAGAAGATCATGGGCCAGATAGCCTAGTACAGAGGCAAATAATAAGAGACCCTGCCTTAAACAAGATGGAAGGCAAGGATGAACCCCTAAAGGGCCCTCTGACCTTCACCCACATACCATGGCATGAGTGCATTTAAATGAACACACACACATACGCATCATACAGATACACAAATAATTTATTATTTGTTATTGTATGTCTGTGATGTGTGTGTGCATGATGTGTATCATGACTTTATGTAGCTGTGTGTGCACTGTACCCACACTTGCAGAGGCCATATGAGAATATAAGGTGTCCTCATAAGTGCTATATCACTATTTTGTATAGTTACCTTAAGATGGAGACTCTCCCTGAATCTGGAACTGCCTTTTTTGTTGTTGTTTTTTTTCCATTCAAACTAGCAAACCAGCTAGCACCGTTGGGTTTGGGTTGGAGGCCTATGTGGCATGCCTGGCTGTTTACATCAGTGCTCGGCATCCAATTTAAGCTCTCAAGCACTCTTTCCCACTCTGCCACCTCCTAGCCCCCTACACAAATATTTTTAAGTCCAATATATGTAAATGTATCTTTATCAAACTAATATATAAAATCCAAGCTATTGTTTTTGCCTATTAAAGTATCAAAGCACTTTAAAAAAATATGTCATGAAAATGCAGTGAATTGGAGTCTTTAACCATTGACAGGGAGGGCTAAATTGGTATATTTCAGGGACAACAATGACATACATCTAAAGTCTTCTAAGTGCTTACACTGTTTGACATAGTAACTACATTTTAAGAATTCAATCAGAGTAGATAATCATAAACAGATACCATATTTTATATAGAAAAATAACCCCTGGATCCAAAAAAGATTTTTAAAAAATTAAAGATATTCAAAAATATTGATGGAATAAATATAGCATATTCATATAAAAGAATAATGTGCTGCTGTTAATATGCCATAAAACACTATATGTAACCACATGCAAAGGTTATGATATATTGTTATTTGACAAAAAGGCAAGCCATATCTGGAATAATATTCCTAATCTTATTTTTCTATATATTTCTATATGTGCAGCACAGAGGACTAAAGTGAAATGAGTCAATATTTTATCTTAGTTAGTGTTCACTAGTGAGCTATTGGATATTTTTTCTATTTCTGTGGTTTTACAGTTTGTAATAAACACAGAATCAAATCTATCCCTTGCCATGACTCTGGCTTTTGACTTTCTTGGTGACCTCATTTTATATTTGTCTCCCCAACCCTGTCTTATCTTGAGGTCCCCTGGCCTTTTTTGCTCCTCAAATAACAAATTCAGTTTGGTCTTGGGCACTTGGGTGTTCTGTTCCTGGTTTTTGCAGGACTAGCTCCTTCATATTGTTCTGCTCAATCTATCATGTCCACAGAGAAGCATCCTTGACCATGAAAGTGAAGCTACCCCCAGTCTTCCAATGCCCTGCATTTGCTTGTCTACTTTTCCTCCCTCTCCCCTCCTGAAAAGCATAGTTCCTGGAACTTGTCCATCCTGCTTATCTACAATAGTACTAGAACATGAAATAGTGTCAGAATGTGCAGAAACTCATACTGTAAAGTACAAAAACTGAAAACATAGGATGTTGCCTAGAATCTTCACTTTTACTCTACTTAATTACTTTAATTCTTTAATTCTCTGCATTGCAACTCTTCTGAGTTTTTAATATCTAGATGACCACAGGAAGAAAGTAAATAAATAATGATAATATACAACCATCAATATACACTATTTTTGTAAAATCTAGACTGTCAAAAAGAAAAGTCAGCATAACCCAGAATTCTCCTTGGTAGTGGTGTATCTTGTGAGGAAATGATAGGGTATGGCTTTATAGAAGAGGCTAATCACAATTAAATCTACCCAAATCAAAAATGTGTATCTCAGTTAACCTATACTGATCTCACTCTCCGATGGAGATTCTGTTTATATTTTTCAGAAGGCGTAGAAAGAGCTGTGGTCTTTCCAACCCTACCAACAAGCCACAGACCGATAGCTGACATCCTGGCAAGAGATGAGCCACCCCAGACCTACCATGGAGGATCTACATGGAACCCCACAGAGAGTGGTGGGATAAGCAAGAGACCTATAACCACAGCAAATCAGTCAACCCAGGATAAGCCACCAAGACAGACACCAACGATTTTCAACACAGCCTAAAGCAGAAGTAGAGAAACACCTAAGACCTCAACAATAAAGCAGCCTTAATACTCACCCACCATGACTCAGGGAACTGAATGAAAGAGGCAGGGAAAGATTGTAAGAGCCATGGTGGAGGATAATATCCAGAGACATGGTCCCCCTCAGTAACAACACACAAAGGGGGGGGGGGAGGAACCAGGTAGACTCCTAGGTTGGCCATAACCCCTATCCCATGGACTGATCCAGACTGCCCACGGAGGAGGATATACAGCTGATTGGGGACAGGGAAGATGGAAATAGGGGAACTGGGGACTCCAACACATTATTTGCTCATTCAGTGTATGTAAATCTGGATAATAAAAATATATTTTATAAAAAATGAGTTATACAGAAAAGCCGAACTGGGAGTTCTTATTGGACAAAGCAAAACTTCATAAACAAAGTCGTTAAAAGCTAAAGAGCTTAAAGGCTAGGTATGAGAAATGCCCCACTCTGGTTGTTGCTTACAGAAGTTATTCATAGCCTTCCTCTTTATCTTTTTGTCTGAATTTATTATGCATAAATATTTATAATAAAAATGAAGACTGGGAAAGAACTCTTTATGCAGCATTCACTTGAATTCTGCAAGCACATCTGACCCACTGCAGTGAGATTACTTGTAATTTTTGTGACATGATCTGATGTGATCTGAGGCTCATTATAACAGACAACCTATCCCAGGACTTTAGGAACCACGACTAGAAAAACTCTTAAATATATGGCTATGAAGAATATGAAAATGTCCTTGGTCCCTAAGGATTTGTGCTATGGAGAACGGATTGCACTCTGAAGGTGATACCTGCATCTATGGATTAACCCACTGATGAATTCTCAGAGGAATGACCTGTTAGCAGGTAGGGCCCAGTTGAAGGAAGGACGTCACTGCAGGTATATCTTGCTCCAGGACTCCTTTGTTTGTCTTTCTCTGCTTCCTGGCTCCTAAGCAATGAACAACTTCCTCCTCCATGCCCTTCTGCCATGATATTCATACCTTGCCACAGGTCTAAAAGCAGTGAAACCTCTGAATTGTGAACTAAATAAACCTTTCTTATACAAGGTGATTTTCTTAGAAGTTTGGCTTACAACAAAGGAGCCTAACGGTGCATTAACTTTAACATATCATATGGTAGGTATACAAAAATACTCACAATCCCTACCATTGCAATGCCATATATAATAAGGAATTTTTCTAGTCTTGGTTCCTAAAGTCCTGGGATATGTTTTCTGTTATCATAGTGAGCCTCTAAATATACTTTCAGGATGCTAGCTGACCACCCCCCAAACAGTAGCTTTTAGCAGGAAAATCCAGAGATCCTCTTCCAGGGAGGGAAAAAGAAGGGCTAGAGACTTAGTTCAACAGTGCTCCCAGTGATCCAATCAGTTGGGCATATGTGATGAAATCCTAGAAAAAAATCTGGACACTGAAGCTCAGATGACTGATGGACCCTGATGTACCAAGAAAATAGCATAACTTGATACAACAGGACAGTAGCACACCCTGATGTCCCAAGACAGTAGCACATATCCTGCTGTCCCAGGACAGTAGCACACCCTGATACACCAGGACAGTAGCACACCCTGATGTCCCAGGACAGTAGCACATCCTGATGTCCCAGGACAATAGCACACCCTGATACAACAGAACAGTAGGATACAAGGGCTTCATGATTGGCAATATCCTAAGCACTGCTCTACACATCTTAGTGTCCTTTAGACTAAAAGTATAAGCACAATGATCATTTTCTAGGTTCTCTGAATCATCCTAGTAAATTATTGGACTTTTAGGAGTAGTGAGGATCCTTAATGTGTAGCCAGCTGGTCAAAATCACAGGTAGACTGGGAACTCCAGAGTTTGTGGCTGGTGTTCAAAGTGAAAAGTCTTACGGCAGATTGTGCCCTTGACCTATGAAGTCTAATCTTAACTACATGTAGTTACTGTGAGAATTGAATTGCATTCAATATAGAAAGACTTGGCTCTCCATAAGCTTATAGTAATATCTCTTAATACATGTCCTTATCAGAAAATTTAAATACTTTCATTTCCAAAATATTAATAAGTCAAAATCTATATAATATGGAGTACTATCACTAATAAGATAGTATTGTGTCCACAAACTGTGGTTTAACCACAAGCAAATTTAACTTAGTCTTACATTGCTCCTGAGATCTATCAGTCAAAAGAAATAGAAATTGTTCCTCTACAGAGGCTCTTTATCATCCTGGGTATTATTTGGTAAAATCAGAAATTCTCCCTAAGAAAAAACATTTCTCTCATAGTTGTAGAAGTTGGAAAATATCTCCTATTAGTCCTGATCTATAGAAAAAACTGGAAACTATTTTGACCTATATTATTTATAATATTGCTTTATACTTTTAATATAAAATGTAAGATGTATTTATAAATCATTTGTATTGTATCATTTGGTTAGAAGAAATAGTTTGGATTAAAGAGAAAAGTTGTAGAAAAGCATCAATTGAACATGAAACTTTGTTTCTTGATGCTGTCTGTTTCAGTGGGGTTACTACAAATATTTCCTTAATGTGGTAAAATTCAGAGAATTAGCCTGAATCTTCTGAAGAGGGCCAGTTTTTAGGTACAAATCAAAGAGTTCCTGCTTTTCTTGAAATGCCACAAATTCGCCTTTAAAAATCTCAATTTATTTTTACTTTTCCTTTGTCAAATGCCAAAGTTAAGCAATGTCTGGCTCAAAACATAATCATAGATTTAAGATATAACATAACAGACAGCGTGGATGCACATGATAAGATCACGGTGGAAGTGTTTGATCCTTACAAGAATCCCTGAGGGAAGTAGATCAAATGATATAATTGCCATGCTTTTATTTAATGATGTGAAGTGTTTATTTTGAAATGAGTAGCAATAGATAAGGAATAAGAACTTCTTTAAAACATCCCAAATCCTCTACACAGCACCATCGCAGCAGCTAACTGTGGAGATAAACACAGAAATCAGGCAACGGAGATAAAGTTGAGTCTTGAGAAACAGACAGCATCGTTCCTACTCACAGCTGTGGAGCAGGGTGGGTTCTGTTGGATGAAAGGGGTGAGAACGATGTCTACACTCCTAGATTCTCTCTTTGACCTCAGGAAAATTCTGGCTGCTTTCATTTAATACTTCTGTTGAACGTAAACCATGTTTACAAGTGTAAAACCATGTCCACTGACCCCATGATGACAAAAAAAATCTATCTTTATAGTTTGTAACCATAATAATTAAATTATTGATATTTACTATGCCAAAAACTATCATGAGTATATCTAAGTATTATTACATTTCATCTTAATGAAAGCTATATTAAACAAGGAGTATCAGTCATATATTACACCAAAGTAGCTAATGAGCATTGCATGACCTGCTCAAGGTTGATTACTGTTGGCTGAGCTGTAGTTCAGTGGGAGAGTTCTTGTCCCACATGTATGACGCTCTGTCTTTGGTCCCCAACAAAGCAAAGTCAAACCAAAATACCTCTAAAAGTTGACTCTTTAACAGTTAGCAAGTAGTACAGCAAAGATTTGAACCTAGGTTTACTCTTCTAAAGCCTGGGATCTTTTCCATTACAATACACAGAAAACAACAGTCCTGTGAGGGAAAAATAGTAGATAATAAATGCTCAGCAAACCTTCTCTAAATGTCCTCTTAAGCTTTGAGATCCTCACATAAAATCTGATTTGGGAATTAGGTGTGGTTTTAAAGAATCAGTTAGCATGAACAAATCTTTAAAATAAGTCCCTTTGTGTTTTTATGGAATATGAATTAATATTATCCAAAGTCAATTTCACTTATACTCAGTTGCCTACTTTTGTGCCTAGAGTACCTGAAAATGCAAAAAAACTAGTGTATGAACATAAAACAATATACAATATATTTACAGTTTACAAATAAAAATATATAAACTACAAATGTATTATTAGAAGCAGTCTTTGATGTTGTTTTCAACAATGTATACATATTCTATAATTACATGTTTTTTAACACGTAAACTTCTGATTAGCCAATTTAAATCTAAAGTGCTTCAAAGTGAGTTTCAGCCTTTGCAACATTTAATTATTTCCACCCTTTTCAATTTTTTTGCTTGATATATATAGAGAGAGCTTATATAATATAAGCACATTCATTTTTCATCTTCTTCATTTTCCTCATCTAATGAGCAAACATTTCTTAGCATCAAAAGACATGATGCATGTTCAGCGCACTTCTATATAGCAAGGACTCAATAAACTTCAGCTGCTCTCTCCTTGTTTTGCTAATTATTGTCAGTACTGAACTTTAGCATACAAGAAATCAACAGTATCTATACCAGTAAGATTAGCCCGTGCCATGCTTTGAATTTGATAGATATACACCCACAATTGATTTGAGCCCAGACCCTACAGCTAGACAGAGGAACTGGGTGCTTCAGACTGGTAACCCTTTCTTTTATCCTATCTGGTAAGTTACTGACATCAGAATGAGAGTATCTCAGCATTCAAAATTTATACGAGAGAGTATGCATATATTTAGTTTGAAATAAGACTTGTTACAAACAACCCATCACAAGTTCAGAATAAATTACCCAACCCTAACTTAGGAGTATAGATCATTAAAACACAAATACAACTAGTTTTTCTAAGGGAATTTTTAGAGCATCTTTCAGAGAAATGAAAATGCAATGCATGAGCTATTTTCCAGATCTCAGGAGTCTTGGTGAGTGGTCTGGAAGCAACATTACTGTCGATTGCAACCACCCTCAATGTTACAGGCACAAATCTTACCCCTGGCACAGAGTGAAAACAAAAGGGGAAAATCCTTCTATTTATGAAAATAAGGGCAAAATGTAATTCTTTTGATTGACTATGGGCTTAAGTATGGCAGGTTATATGGGTTTCCATTGAAAAGGAGTGTGTTACAGTAGCAAGTAATGACAGCATGAATTTATCATCTCCTGATTCTCAATGCTCAGCTAATCTTGAATTTCACTCCATTTACGATTTCAGAGGAAAACTGAAAGAGATATAACCTCTGCGGTAGTCACTGGTGACTTTCTATGAGAGTGGAACTGTATTCACTGTGAAAATATTGAGTCACTAAGCCTTCAGACTGCATTCTAAAAGTCTACCAGCGACATTTCAATCAAGGGTATGAGAATGGGACAGCAAGACCATTTGGGCTAAAAAGCATTGTACAGAATTATGTTGGTGAATGTAGTGCCCTCCAAATGACCTCAGATGTGGCCATGGGATTAAGTCATGGAGAAACCTATTCATAAGTTGATTATTTCCCTCCCCCCCCCCAAAAAAAAAGAAAAAAGAAAAAGTCTTAAGTTCCCAGAAAGAATGCTAAATTATCCTATCTCCCAATGGAATGATTCACTTTCATTTCCAATACCAGCACAGCCTATTGACCCCCATAGTGTTATCATGCTTGCCGCTCATGCAGTACTTTCTTTAATCTCTCGGATCAAAGATTGGTCAATAAAAATCATCTCTCCTTTTGTGAGGAGCAAACAGACTGCACTCAGTCCTATGATAATTGTAAGTTTTCACAAAATTCTAGAGAAAAGAATCCCCATGTGTTGTCATTAAATTACCAAAGGAGGAAAAATAAAAATTTGTCTTCTGTGTCATAAATCCATTTAAAATGTATTGGGTTTTCCAAGTAAAGTACATATTACTTTTCTTAGGGTACTTTTGTTCCCTTCATCCCCCCTTCTTCCTAAAAATTTTAAATGAATTTTGAATCAGTGAAAGATCTCTTACCAATGACCCTGAACACTGAAGTCCAATTTTTCTACAGAAAAAAATTACATGGAGGTGTCATTTTGAAAAAAGAACATCAATATAAATGACAGCCTCAATATGAACTGCCCTTTGCAATAAAGGAAACATGCCTCAATCCCAAACGAAAAGGACAACTTCTCTAGTGAAAGAGTAGACTGGTTGTTTTCTCCATTAAAGTTTGCTCCACTTTGCTAAATAGTAGCGAGTTTCAGTACAAGACAGAATAATCTGTACTTTGTTAGGATTTTATGACTGGTCTATTGAAACTAGAACCAGTGTACTGAATGACTTCATAATATATTATTTCACAACCATTCCTGGGTGATTCATGGTTCTTCTAAATAATTACAATCTTTGTTTCTTCTTTAATAAATTTGGAACTTTAAAAATCATTTCTTTGTGGTAGAGATTAAGTATAGTGCATACCAAATGCCTAGACCCATCCTTGGCTTACTGATTCTTTAAATAACTCGCCTTCCTTAGCACTTAGTATTGTCGGGTCTCATTGTTAGTCCTTTTCTCCAACTACTCTTAAACTTCACAGTAAGCATCATAAAAATCATAGTTTATAGACAGAGAAACACCAGTGAAGTTGAGGACTCTGATCTAGTAAGTGGCAGAGGGAGCTTTTGAACTGAGTCTAATTTAAGAGCATGATCAAAATACAATGCTTCTTTAGTCAATAACTCAATATGTCCACCATGTCTATCAATGTGGATATCAGTGTCTTAAATTGAAAATACTTCAAGTCTGGATTCTCTAAGCAAAGGGTCAAAAATGGGCTTAGCTCTTTATTGTTGACATGCACAAGGAAAGGTCAAATATGAGTCTCTAACTTTTATGTAAATACCTCTCAAAGCTACAGAAAAGCTCACAAAACATGATGAATATAAGCAAATAAGTTTCCTTGATGTGTTAATAAACATGTTGTACTTTGGGTAGCTTTAACCTACTGACCCATACTCCTTTAGAATGAAATGGTACTTGGCTTCTAGGATGCTATTTCCAGTCTTTAAGGAGAGCTATACAGGATTCTAAACTCTTTCCTATCAAAACTATCAGAACCTATAATTTATACTTTTTTCTTCTATTATTGAGAATGTAATTTTAAAAAGAATTCAAATCTAAAAACATCTAAAAATCTATGAATTCTGTGGTCTCTATCTTTTGTCAAAATCTAATTGTCCCATAAACATAATTAATTCAGGCATATGTTATTGAAATTTAGATGTGACTACTAATTTCAGAGTAACTTCATTTTAGGAAGTATATACCAAATAATTTTTTTAGGTTTTTATAATATTCATTTGAACAATTCATAAATAAAATACCATGACATTGGATAGAAGGCACCATTGAAGACTGGGCTTTTTTGAATCACTATTTTGCCTTGATTGAACATATATAAAAACTAACTATTATTACTCAATTGTTGTAGATGTTAGCATCTTGGGGTATAAATTGTGTATTCTTCACTAAGAGAACTGGTTGAAGAAGGATGAACTCTGAAAATACACAATATAAAATTTCTTTTACTTAACTCACAAGTCACTCCAGTTTCTTCACCCCCTAATCAATTCTCTCAAAATTTGTTTTTCAACTTTATTGAAACTCTGGGGTAAGTCCTGTAGAAGAAATATGTATCCATTATAGAAACTCCTGTAGGAAATTTTTGAAACATGATTCTGGACTTTTTACAGTTTGTATAGTTTCATTTAATACATTAAAAAAAGTCAGGCTGCACAGATTGCTCAAAAGTTAAAGGCACTTGCTTGCAAAGCCTGACGGCACAGGATCAGTTCCCCAGTATCAATGTAAAACCAGAAACACAAAGTTGTATGTGCATCGGGAGTTGATATGCAATGACAAGAGGCCCTGGTGTGCCCATTTCCACCTTGGAAATATTTAAATAAATATTGGAAATATAATATGATGTAATGTAAAAAAAAACTCCATGACTTAAGATTGAAATAATGATTTTCTGACTACAAGGTTGATACATGATTGTTACTGAAATATCAATGTGTATACAATATAAAAATAAAAAAGAAAGAGGAAATCAAGAGAGAAGCCACCACAGTCATACCGTGGAGGATCCATATGGAACCCCACAGAGAATGTCAGGATGAACAAGGGACCCACAGCCACAGCCATTAAATCAACACAGGATAAGCCAGTGAGACAGAAACAACGATTTTCGACACAAAGACCCCTAAGCTCACAACCTTAAAGCAGCCTTAATACTCATCCACCACGACTCAGGGAACTGAGCGGAAGAGGGGGCAGAAAGATTGTGAGAGCCGTGATGGGAGAGATTATCCAGAGACATGGCCAGGAGAAATCTGGCTGAATACTAGGCTATCCATGGTCCCCTGTCACAAGGACTGATCCAGACGACCCATAGAGGAGGTTATCCAGCAGACTGGGGAGGGGAGGGCAGCGGGGAATTGGGGATAACAACTCATTGTTTGCCCACCAAATATTGTAACTCATTATGGACAATAAAAAAAGATTTCTGGTGGAATATCATCATTGGTGCATTTTCTTAAAATAATTTCTCCTATGTATTTTTCAAAATGGTTGAGGTCATTTTGTATGTTCTATCGCTAACTGACATAGTGACTCTGAAACCAGAGATGGAAAGGAAGTGAAGATACAGTTACTGCCAAACGAATAGTCTGTCTGTCAAATGAAAAAAAAAAAAAAAAGATCTTGAAGTTGGTGAGTGAAGAGAAAAGAAACTCATGCAGAAAACTGATAGCAGAGAATGCAGGTGGGGATTGGATTGTTGCTGATCAGCATCACCATGTGGTTTATGTGCATCTGGAACTGGTTTCCTGAAAGAATATGGAAGAATTGGGAGCTGTGGGACACAGAAGCATGAGAATTGTGTGTACTGTTTAATGGACCATTCTGGCAGAAGTTTGGAAGGCCAGAATGCTATATGCACAATAAAGACTGTCCTTATGAGGGTTCAGAGGAGGAAAAGCACTCTCGGAAATTAGAACACAGGCCACTCATGTCATCTTCTTGAAAAGAATTTGGATATGTTTTGTCTGTTTCTTTGTTGTCAACTTGACCTGTTTATTAATCCACAGTATTCTTGGGTGAGTCTCTGAGGTTGCTTACAGGAAAGATTAACTAAAGGAGGAGGTCCCTCCTCCAGAGTGAGCCCATCCTCTAGAGTGAGTGGCCCTTTCAATAGGAGGCAGGATGTAAGGAAGCTGGAGGGGAAGGAAATCTCTCTTTTCCTTTCCCACCTGTTTACTGGTGGGGGGGCGGGATGTCCGGTGTTGGTGATGATTTCTCCCTCTGTTTGGAACTGTGAAAAAGGGCTAGTCTCTTTTGCCATTATGGAAATTCTCCAGATCTGTAACTTGAATAAATCCCTTCCTCCCATAACTGTGCCTGGTTTGGAGGGTCATCTCAGCAGCATGTGGCTGACTACCACAGCAATAAAACCTAAGATGTCATGGAGACTCCAGGAAGCTGAATATGTCAAGAACATGGATGTCCTTTGAGGAAAGGTCCAGGTACTGGGTGGAACTGGCCCAAGAGAAAAGCCTATGTGCTACACCTGGAAAGGCTGGAGGGGCAGTGCTGCCCAAGGCTGTGGCACTCATATCATGCCACTAAATGCCCCAGATGCCAGAGATGGAGCTACAGATGTTAATGTTTTCCTGCTTTAGCTTTAGTCTCCCTTTGGTCCAACTTTTCTCTGCTATATCCCAATTTTTCTCTTTTGTAATTAAAATGTTTATTCTATGGAACATTATATTGGAATTATATAGCTTACCGTTTAGATTTTCTAGAGGATCACAGCTCAGTGCTCTCCTTAAGAGACTGGATTTTAACAGTGTTGGGACTGTTAAGACTCTGGGGGCTCTTGGCATTGAACTGAATTAATTTTGTATCATTATATTGGGTTAAGGGGCTAAATATTATGGTTGGAATGTGAAGTGTTTCCATCAGGCTATGTGTTTAAACATCATTTCCTCAGTTGTTGTCATGGTTCTGAGAGGTTTTAGAGCCTGAGTGATGGACCTGGTCATGGGAGTCAGACTTTTGAAGGTTAGATCCTGTCCCTCTTCTCCTCCCTTCCTCTACTTCTGTGACTGTGATAGTTCTATCACCATAGAGCTGCTCAGTTATGACTTCTCTACCATGGATTGAAATCCCTTCAAACTGTGAACCAAAATAAATGCTTCTTCCTTTAAGTTGCTTCTCTCAAGATATTTTGTCCCAGTGGCAGGAGAAGCGAGCAGGTTCTTTATAAGCAAGTGAGTGGGGAACTAGTAAAGGCAGCCTGAGGGACAAGTGATTCTTCCTTCTTTAAACCAAAAGTTGAAGACAGAGTGTAAGGCAGCATGGGTTCTTTAAATATTAGGCATGATGGAAATTGTAAAGAAGAAGCTCCCCCAAAATTATAAAAATAATAACTCCCAGGCAAAGTATGCAAAACTTTCTTGCTGTTACTTCTTTTAATGCAAAGTTTTCAAATGATGATAACAGCCTAAGCCTGTGGTTTCGACAGGTGTGTATAGACATATCCTGGGAGAGTCCGTGCCTGGGGCCAAGAACAGATGGCTGTCAGTGATCCTGGTCAACACTGAAAACCTCCTGCAGCATGAGAACCAATGCAGAATATGATTTAGACCACACTGCAAAAAAATAAAACAAATCACGTAGGAGAGAAATTTACTTTAAAATGTTCATTCACCAAAACAGAAATAAACAACAATTTACAAACATACCATGATGTTCCCCTGAGGAAAATGATTACTTCGATGTATCAATTGGTTTCAGAGAGAGCTCTGCAAGCTAATTACATATCGTCCTGCCCAGAAGCAGGGGGATGGATAAAATGACCTCTTGAAATCCCAATCCTGGTAATTTAGAAACTGGTTCCTGACTCCTTCAGTAAAACCACTGAAGTGGTGATAAAGGGCTTTGGAGTCACTGGGAGCCAAATCATTATTTAACCGTTTACTACTCAAGCAAGAATGTGTGCAGAGACATATCCAAGTCCTCAGGATCCCCAATACTAGTAGAAATCAAGTGCTTTCCCATCGGTAGCACAACATTCTCCATAGAGAATTTTAGACCCTTTGTGGGTTACTTCTTAGCATCCTGATTTTTTTAGTTTGTAATTTTTAAAGATATTTTATTTATTCATTTTCAAGCAGAGAGATAGATAGATAGAGAGAGAGAAAGAAAGAAAGAGAGCACCAGGGCCACCACCTTGTGGGTCTGGCTTATGTGGGTCCTGGGGAATTGAACCCAGGGCCTTAGGCACTGTAGACAAGTGCCTTAACCACTGAGCCAACTCTCCAGCCCTTAGTTTGTAATTTTTACACAGAGGTATAGAATTAGAGCTCTTAAGCCATCTTGACAGGTTATTTTGCCTGAATGGTTCTAGACAAACCTCTGATTTTGAGTGAAATTCTGATAATGTGACATTGGTTGAGTGATTTTTATTTTAATAACATATGTTGTAAAGTTGAATAAATCACACTCTATATGGATGATCTCTTAAAGAATTACAACACCTCATCCTAACTCTACTACTCATCACAAACCCATGTGTTTGTTATGCATTGTGGGAGAAGAAATGTGAGAGACTGAATGATTTTATAAATCTGTTTCCAGATAGATACTGAAGACAAAACAAAACAAAAGCTGAGAGATGTTCACAAAATCTTCAATGTTGAAACAGGAGAGATGCTACCATGGAACCTGATGGGTGCTCTGATGTCTTTCCATGTGGCATAGATCAGGTGGTCAAATTCTAGGTGAAAATTGAAAATTGGTAGAACATGATGCCAGAGCATTTGGGCCCCCTCCCACACCCTCCTGGAGATCACTCAACTTACCTCCATCCAATGCAACAGCTTATGATTTTGTATTTGTGAATCAGTCAATGAATTCTTGTTTCCATCCCCAATAGACCATATGATTCCGTGTTGGCAGTAACCTTGAATCCAGAGCATGTTTGAGTTTACCATCTTACAAGCCATTGGGCCTCACTACATTTAATACGATACATTTGAAAAGAATTTCAGATCTTTTATATGTACATTTATTTAATCATGACTCTTTTCAAAAGCCTTGAGCAAAATATTAATATATTTTAAGGAGAGTTTCTGTTAACTATTGGAACAATGGATTTCAGTTTTAATATTTTGTGAAGGACTGAGCTTTGTCTGTGAACCTGACTTCTTATTGTCCTTCTTTCTTAAGCCCCAAAAGCAAACTGGTGCCATGGTATGGATGAAGAGAGAAAGACAAAGATTCCTGATTAGCAAAATTAATATCGCAGATAAACATGGAATTAAAAACCAGATCTGTAATCAGGTACTTAAAATATTCTGTTACCTGTACAACCACAAATTACAACTCCCTCCATTACTAACAGAGTTCATCCATTAGCTTAACAATTATGGTAATGGAAGCAGAATTTAAGTCATATAAATGCCTAATGACTTATTTTCAAGTTTACATGTATTTAAAAAGTAAATATACAGAATATGAATATATCTGAATGCAATCAATAAATGATACCTAAATTATTTATTTTATCTTTTCATATGTTGGAACATATAGCATTTTTCCCTATAAGAAAAAGAAGCACCTCATCAGAAGATATCAAGGTTTATTTTTTAAACAAAGCACTCAGATACTAAAAACCTGAATACTTCATAAAGAAAATAGGTTGCTCTCTCCTAAAATTGCCTCTAATGTTAGCTGAATATTAATAAAATCCATAAACCATTAGTACATTATAGCTGCTTTGTTCTGAATTACATAGACCTTTTATGTTTATTCCTCAGTGAAATGCATAAAAAAATGAAATCTACTCTAATTGTACTCTCTGAAGATAGCTGGTAAAATCATTTCTAGCAGCTATAAATCAATTGTAGTATTAAAATGACCTGCCAGGTGCATCTTCTGGGTATCAGACTAATTAAGGGAATGTATTAATTGCAACTATTCATCAACACCACCAGCGTTGTTAGGTAACCCTTACAATGAATCTTTTTACCATATTAGCTAGCAATAAAACTGCAGTTTTATAAAAATGTGAAGGAAAAAAGGAGAGAGTAAAAAGCTAGGAGAATGACTTGTGCTTCTGCTTCTGCTTCTACTCGTACTAAAGAGCACAAGGATGCCCCGAGTAGAATTTTTGGTTTAAAATCTTGAAGTCATCTCTATGCTTCATTTCTATTATACATTATTTTGTGAGACAGCTATAGAATATTTTCTAATAAACCAAAAATCTTGTTATTTTATATCACTTTTATTAAACAATAGTTTATTTATATATCTATCTGGAGGTAGTATAGATAAACATATACTTATAATATTCTGTGCATAAATATATACATATACACATTTATGCATTTGTGTTTAAAGTGTTCCACTGTACTGTGTCTGAGTGTATGTATATATGGGTGGCTGGGTGTGTACATGTGTGTGTATCTCTTTCCCCAGAGGAAAGTCAATTAAGCTGCAATGGTAATTAGTATCAAAAGAATGTCAGGAAAATGTAGGCTTAGATCTTAAGTAGTAAACTCAGTAGGCTTTTGAAATTAATTTCAAATGATGGTCAAATCATTATTATACTTTCTACTCCTTAAAAGGGAAAAGAAGCACAAAATCTAGGAATCTGTTATAAGACATGAAATGTTTCTTCTTTCCTTACAAGCCAGATTCACAGGGAGTGGCAAGTAGCTCACTAATTCTAAGTCCAACTAATATCAACTCATTAACTTACTCTCTTATGATGGCAACGTGTCTTTTTCTCAAATTTGACTCTCTTTAGTATTCAAAATAACATGAGTGACAAAATAACAGATTTGATGCAGAAAATTGGCATTTTCCACTCTCCATATAAACTTCTGGGAGATGTTGACCTGATGCTGAGTATTCCAGACAGTGCCTCCAAGCTTCTAAAAACATGTCTCTGTTCGCATAGGAGCTGGCAAACTGCCCCTTTTTGCAGTGTGCCTGCCAAAATCCATGCCATGTCTAGATTATTCCAAGTACACAGAGCTGAGATTAAGCACAGTTTTAAGGCAACCCTTGTTATCCTGGGACACTTCTTCTCCCTCCACTACAAAAAAAAAGAGATGACATCACTGTAATAGCAGGAATTGGTAGCAAGAAGCAGCAATGGTCTCCTGAGCACTGAGAGAGACAAACACCAACATCACTGTTCCAAGACAAGGAGCTTTTGGTATTTGGTCCTTACTGGTAAGCTTCAGGCAAAGCTCATGCTGAGCAGGATAAGGTTCTCTCTTCTTACATTTGAAATTGAGCAAAAAACTTGCTTGTTGACCAACTGCCCTAAGTGTAAGAAGATCTCCTTTGTCCCTGAAATGACACATGTTAAGTAATGGCTGTGTTTGGAAATTCTGTGTGGGTGAGTCAAGTCTTCAACTCAAGTCTTCAACTCAGCCAGGGAGAGGCAAAGTTATAACCCATATTTAGAATTGGAGCTATAAATTCATGATTGTTTTCTGTTTCACCAGGAGCTAAGAGAAAGACATAAAAAAAGACAGAAAACTGGCCTAAGGGACAGAAAAGCCCATCATGTACACACTGGGACAGAGCCTCAGGCTGGACTGCCCAGCCTTTATAGTAAACCATGCAAAGGAACCTCATTACCTGCACCAGCCCTGCCTTCAGCAAGCAGCTCTGGGCAAGCGAGCCACCTGGCTCTGCCTTAAAGAGCAAGAAGATAAGAACACTGACTTGACTTTACCAAAGGGAATATATAGGCTGTTAATTTCCCTAGTAGTGTACAAAACTAGGAGCCCTGAGCAGTAACTAAATCCTCAGTCCACCTTCCTGAAAAGCCACATTTGGATTGAATTCTCAAATTTGGCACAGTAGAAAGGAATAAGCAGGCTTAATGCTAGTATCATGTGTTGATACTCGACTGTGTCAGGCACCAAGCTGAGGGTCTGCAGACACTACCCTAGCTGGATCATCCTCACCACCATGCTAGGATGCAGGATCAGTAGCTTTCACAAATTTCCAAAATTATTTGGAAACAAGCAGTCGAATCCAGGTCCAGTTGCTGGTAAACCTGTGCTCTGTTAACAGTAAGCCAGATGCTCCTTAGAATGGAGGTGCTTGGGAACACCTTGGTGAATGAGTAACCAATATGAACATCTCAGGTCTCTTCCTTCACTCTGACTTTGTTATCTGTACTATCATCTCACCAAATGATGATCTGGTTGGCCTATGATTCCTACATTTCCTATGTATTTCTGGGAATGTGCTCTTGATTTCAGCAGGTTTAAATTTTCAAGCCTCACAAAGGCACAGCTAGCAAAGCTGAAGTCACTGTGAAAGTAACACTCCTTTGTGTAGGCTGAGTTTCTTCACTGAAAAATAAATGCAGATGCTCAGATCCATGTTTACTCACCTGGGTTGTTGCTTCAGGTTATTTTAGGAATTTTTTTTCAATGTAAGCAGGGATAAAAATGATACTTTAATAATTATTATATGTCCTAAGAAAAATGTTCGCAGCACTGAAAAGTAAAATAAGATACTTTTCTTTTTTCAAAAAGATTATAGGGAGGTCTGGAGAGATAGCTCAATGGTTAAGGTGCTTGAATGTAAAACCTAACGACCCAAGTTCAAAACCCATTACCCACAAAATGCCAGATGCACAAACTGGAGTTCCCTTGCAGCAGCTAGAGGCCCTGGTGCACCCATTCTCATTCTCTCTCTCTCTCTCTCTCTCTCTCTCTCTCTCTCTCTCTCTCTCTCTCTCTCTCTCTCTTTCTCCTTGCAAATAAATAAAAAAAACTTATTGGTTATGGTTTCTTTTTTTAAAAAAAAAAGATTATGGGCTGGGGCTAGCTCAACGGTAAGCACACTTTCCTCCAGCATGAACTCATGAGGTAGCCTGAATTCCTTTTCCCAGCAAACACATAAACAGCTGGGTACTGCCCTGCACATCTGTAACTCTGGTTCTGCAGAAACCAGAGAACCACTCAGGCTCATGAAGATGGCAAGGTCCATAATCACTGAAAGAGTCTGTCTCAAAGAAACACAAGAATGAGTGATGAAGGACACCTAATGTCCTCCTCCTGCATGCACATGATCACAGGGCACACAGAAATGCACATAGGCCATCCACACATATTACACACACCACATTTTACATACTATGCACACACATGTTCAAAATATTAAATTAATACACATTAATTTCAAATCAGACTACAATATAAGAGAGAAGCAGACAGTCATGTCTAACCATGGAATCTATACTATGGGTATTTCCATGACAATAGCCATGACTGCTGACTGACTGAAAATAAAGCATTTCCCCGAAGATGCAATGAAACTGAACAGGATTTTTTATGTATTCATAGGAAAGAAACAAAGCCATGCATTGTTTCAAGTTTTCCTTCACTGACAGGAATATTGTTATTGGTACTAATCCAAGAGAGTGGAGCAAGGACTGAATCTAAAACCACTTTGAGCTACAAAATGAGCACATTTTGGATATTCATCCTATCTGCAGGAATAGGGATGTTTGTCTTCTCTTGACAAACTCGAAAAGAAAAAAAATGGTTTCATCATTTTTCAGATTTGTGTGCATCTTTGTGGGTGGTTATACTGTTGTGGTTACTATGCACAATGAAATAGACTCAACTCAGGAATGCTTACAAACTTCAATTGTACCACTCTGCTCCATCGCTTGACACCTGAGAATTCTTTATGCTAGAAATAATTAAGTCACTCAAGCTGACATTTCACATGAATCTTCATCTCTCTGTGTACATATCAAAGACACAATTATCTCTGACAACAGCCAAGCTTATAAATGTATTTACTATGTCTCTTCTTTTACCTTTGACACAGGGCCCATCATCCATTACTTTTTTTTTTTTTCAAAGCCATCCACAGTCAGGTCACTTATATACTATGAAACAGTGTTTTTCACATATTTCTGCCTCTCCATCCTCCAAACCATTCTATAGGAAAAGGAATTTCTTTGTCAGGTATTTCGATTCGCTCCCTGTATCAGCTCTTGGGCTACATACACATCCTCTGAAATTCAAACTACAGTTCCAAAGGGAAGCGCTTGTTTTAAGCAACATGCTTTAAGAAAGAGTCTCTGGGCTTCTCAAGAAAGTTAGCTTCGTGCTCACTGCACCCGCCGCACCTTGTCCACAACTCCATTTCACAACACTTTGCAGTCCAAAGAGCACCGGCTCATTATGTGATGCCTCATTAACTGTGAGCTCCCTGAGTGCAGAAATCATGCTGTATAAATCTTATCAATCCAACACCTAATATTTTGCTTGGCATAAAGTGGCACTAATTAAATGTTTGTTGAGTAAATGACCACAATTGTAGATGTCACTCCTCCTCCCTATCCTGTCCAATGAGTCCTGCTTAAAAGTCTTCACAAATTTACATTTAAATTATCTTGCCTCTGAGTTACTTAAACACCTAGATCTGTTTAAACTCCTGGGCTATTCCTCCCTTTGTATCTTATTGAGCCCTTGTAAAGTTCTGGCCCATGTTAACCTCATCCCTTTTAGCAGGGTTCTTAATCCAACTCCTTTCGAAAATCTCAATGCACTTCTCAGTAAGTATAGTGATGTTGGTGATGGTGAAGACTTCCACTAAGAGTCTACCGTGGTTTCATCTTCATGGCTATCACCTCTTGTTCTTTACAACAGTTTTGAAATGTGAGCAATACTGAGTTAGGCCTGTTATATGAAAGAAATCACAGAGACTAGCTCTAACTGTTTTTGTCTTTCTCTATGTTACAGTCTTTTGCTGATGAATGGGCAAAGGCTTTTGAGTCTGGTAGATCGTTTCAGCTGCTACCTTGACCATTCATGACCTCTAGGACCACTTATGAGGTTACCCTTCAACTTGCTAATGTACAGAGAGAACATATAAATTCAAAGAATTCAGTTTCTTTGTCCTCCGTCATCATTTTCCAAATGTAGCCATCAATATATGGCTTTGATGACAGGGATGTTTATATCACTGTACATCATTGAGGATCTCCATGGCCAGTACAAAGGAAGAGATATTATTTTGTGCTTCTTCCTCTAGAAACATTCACCAAAGTAGCTTATATTTGTCTCTCTTCTGAACAAGCCTTATATTATTTACAATTTTTAAATTAATGAACTCTTGGCATTCTTGACTATTGGAATTTACTAATAACAGCTATTAACATTATTTAGAATATAGGCTAAGAAAATATCACTGTGTTACATTAAATGATAGAGACCTGATAGAAAAAAATGAGTAAAAAAAGTTTAGGTATCATAACATTACTTCCATTTCATTAGGGATGCTTTACAAGGTAACATTATTTAAAATAGATTCTAATGGAACCTTTTAGTAGAGACCTGGATTTTCGTTTCTTCTCTTCAAAATCACAGAGGTAGATTTGACAACTTCAATTTCTTAATGTAGCTCCTTGAAGTCCACATTTGTCACACTACTATCTCAGTGCTTAGTTAAAGCCCACTAGCCTTAAATGGAAACCAACTGTCTCCTGTCAAGAAAGAGCCTCAGCACATAGTAATATAACCAAATGTTACAATTTATCTTCTGACTGCCCTGGAATTTTCCTGTCAGGGTGCTATTTCTAACTGGCTTGGTGACTTTCCTCTGGTTTTGCCTCTGACAGTCCAAAGGGGCTCCTGGAAATTATTGATCAGCTGTGCCCTGCAGAGAGAGCATGAATGGCATTCAGCAACACTGCTGGCCCAGAAAGACAGATGTGCTGCGATGTGTCCTGAAAATCCCACCATGCCACGCTGGTTTCCTTTAGGTTCACTGATGCCTCAAAGGGAAGTCGGTACAGCAGAAACTCGACTGATGTGGCTTTGAGAGAAGGAGATGCAGGTGGGGTGTGAAGGTTACATCAAGAAGTGTTTGTAAGAAAACATGGGCCTCTCGGGGCTCGCGGGCACCCATGCCAGGATTGCTGCTTCAACAACACCGGCTCTCAGCACTGCTTTATTCTCCTGTCTTCTGGAAGGGCCACTGAGCCCTAAGCAACAACACCACAGGGAATACTTATGTCAAGCCCCGCACACATTTCTGTGAACTGAAAAATGAGGTGAGGCTATGTACACCTCACTATGGCCAGCGTCTACATATTTTATCTGCACACTCACTCCCTGGAACTGCTCTCCTATTACTGCCCCAATTGTAGCTAAAACAATAAATGAAATCATGCTGAAAGATGACAGTCTATAGTCATAATGGAATTTACAGGCACATAAAGTAACACCAAGGTGCCTAGATGGCCGTTTGATTTGGAGTCAGATGTCCCTATGAGCCCAGCCAGAGCAGTCCGATTCCTCCTTCATCCCATAGCGAGGAAGCCTCCTCAAGAAACCGGGAAAACGTTTCCTCTCTTTCCTTCCTTTTTCTTTTTCTCTCTTTCTTTCTTTCACTTGGTTTTTAGTTTTCTTGCATTTTGTTTTATTTTGTAAGACAGGTGCATGCTATGTAGCCCAGGCTAGCCTAAAACTCTCTATCCTCCAGCCTTAGCCCATGAGTGTTAGAGTTACTAGTATGCACCTCCATACCCAGATAAAGCGAAAAAGCCTGAGTACTGGCTTTCTTGTAGCATCTCCATGATACCAGTGAAGCGACATCATGAAACTGTCCTCCATGAGTACATCAGGACCAGCTGATGGAAATAGTTAATATTTTCATGTGGGTTAGGGTATTGAATTCTCTTCTGCTTTCAAATAGGCTATTTCAAAGAGATAATTCCTAGATGCCTTCAAGAAAAATCAGGGAAAGTATTACTGTTCCATTATCAGGAAGAGAAGCTCTGTTCTAAAATGTCAGGATTGGATTCTGGGAGAAGGGGAGTATTGATTCTGTGTTCAATATACGTGGGGAATTATCTCTTGCTTTGAGATGAAATAAGGAAATGAACTATTGGGGTACATTTTGCCTGGAGTGTATTTCTGTACACTAGGCTATAACTGGGTATTAGGCTTGAAAGTCAGTTTATTCATTTGGGACAGAAAAACTGGTGGATCTCAAGGAATTCTTTTACTGGTGTTGTGCACGCATATGATATATGTGTGCATGTTCATGTGTGTGAATGTGGACATGCTCAAGCCACCGTGACCATGTGGAGATCAGAGGACATCCTTAGGTGTCTCTCCGCACCTTTCACCTTACTTGAGGCAGGATCTCTCCGCAGAGATCGTGACCAAGCTCAGCTACTCACACATGTGAGGCGAGTCCTTGAGGCACTGAGCGCTCTTGACAGCCCAGCTCTCAGGAATTCTTGGGCCATACTTTACTCTTTTCACCTTAATTGTTTTCATTTCACTTTTCATTACCGAACTAAGATGCTAAATCAATTTCAAACTGAAGTTATAACAGGTAATAGAGACAACCATGATTTTCAAAGATAGTGTTAGACTTCTTATTCTAGATGGAAGGCAAAGTTCGTGGAATTTGAAAAGACTTCCTATGGGATGGAATAACACCAGTCCAACTCACATAAGAAGCTATTTTCACCTGAGACTTATATATCTTCTTGGGTGGTATTTAATTAGAAATCACACAATGTAACTGTGTCAAAAAGCAGAAGCATTGTAATTAACACTATTACAGTATAAGCTACAGTATATACTGTATATACAGAGTATATACAGCATATGCAAACTTAAACCTCCCAAATTCTACATAAATCTCACTATCCTTCCTGTCTCCGTTTGGATTCTGTGGCGCAGAACAAGCATTGTGCTCCACAGAACACTTTCTGAAGATGAGGATTCAGTCTTTACCCACTAATTCCTCATGTACCTTCTAAAGCAGTTGCTTTTCAGGGCTTGTTTCCTAGCCAGCTGGATTCAAAACTCTCCTGCACTTTAATCCCCGTTTATACATTTAAAATACCTTGAGGAGCTGGTGATGTGGCTCAGTGGTAGAGTACTGGCCTAGCATGAACAAGGCTGTAGGTTCACCCTGCAGCACCACAAAAACTGATCAAAACAAACCAATAAACTAAAATTCCTTCAAACTTTAGCTTCTGTTCTGAAATTAAATAAGAAATTCCTTCTTCTTTTTCTGCCTTTCACCTTTGGAAAATCTTGCTTTTTGTCCTCTATCTCCTGCTTATGCCTTTCACCTTTCTTTGGCTTGCTTCCCTCTCTTGATCCGGGAGACATAGCCGCTCCTCCAATAGCTATACCTTAAAGTAATTTGGGACAGAAGCAAAAAGCCCTGGAATCCTTAGTAATCCACATCAGATCCAGCTGCTGAGCGCTGCCGAGGCTCCTGAACAAGCCCACTGTCTTTTCAGGCAACTACCTGAGAAATTGAAACCCTGTTAGAGCATCAGTGGAATAACATGAGCCTGAAACAAAAATCATACAAACAGAAAAGAAAATGTCCCTTCAGAGAGAAGCTGAGACAACTGAAAAGAAGCCCGGCTCTGGGTGATCTCTGTTGATGGAGCTCACAGTGCTGGTGCTTTAGGAGCACACTGGTTATTTTGCCTGCTTTTGGGGTGTCATTAGGCCTCTGCCCTGAAGGCCAAGCAGCTTACTTGACTGCACAGTTCTTCCTGTGTGAGATAATGAATATTTGAGAGTTACTCATGGGGCAACAAGCCCACTCACTGACTGAGCTGGCCTGCCACTTTGTGTGCAGAGACTCAGCTCTGCAGACAAACCTGCTCCAGGTGCTCCCTTCCTTCTGCTTTCATTCCCAAAAGAACACAGATGTCCTTGGCAAAAAAAAAAAAAAAAAAAAAAAAAGTGATGCTCTGGCCCCAGTAGACTTCACTCTGGCCTTCTCCTGAATGGCTTGGCTTCCCCAATGCCTCCCCTCCTTTTCCCTCACCGCCCTTTCTAAGTTGCCTCATGCCAGCATGTCTGATAAAAATCTACAAATACACAAATCGAACACTTCTGCTGGGCCAAGTTGCCACTAACTTCTCTCTTGAGTTAAGATCATCTCAGAAATTATTCCTGTGGCTCAAGATTTTCATGGCTACCACTGCGAGGGATATTTCTAAGCAGATAATTGTATATTTCTGGGCCAGACTTCGAGCATTGAGAGCTTCTAATGTAATGCATCGCTGAGAATTAAAGTCACTCTCGGAAAGGACCTCTTCTCTTCTTTGTTTCTCCTCTCATCCTCTGCCTTCCCCCTCTCATTGCCTTCTAGGTTTCAGGTTTTTCCCTCCCTCTCCTCCAGCTTCTATCCTTCCCAACTGAAAGACTCCTCCTTTGACCTCTTTTCGCTTTTCACTTTATTCTGCGCTCATCTCTCGTCCCAGGACAACCAAATCCTGCAAGGCTGGGACAAGGAGCAGGGGCAGGAAATTTAACAATGGCAGAGCTCTGACAAGTTAATTCAACTCCTGCTGTTAAATTAACCAGCGTTCCAGCCGAGTTAACGCATCGCCCAGTTTCAAAAGGTTAAGCTCCAAGCTTAATCTTATTCATCATTATGAACTCTTCAAATTGGCTGAAATATTTAAAATTCAGTGAAATGAAAGAACTGCAGAAAACATTTAAGAGCCAACTACCCAGTCTTTTAAAAAAATGGAGAAATAATCTACAAAGATTAGGAAAAGAAGGCTTCAGAATGGGTGAATGGAGACACTCAAGAACCAAGTTAGAGGGAATAATACAAGGACACCGGGGACAAGGGCATCTTATCTCACCACTATCATGAAGAGATCCGGGCGTTAGCATGAAATTTAATGGAGACCCTCAGAACACTCGTCCTATCTCATCATAAGCAACAGACCAAATCTGAATGCTAATGGAAAGGCCATGAACAATAACACTCACAGCTCCTCTTTGACTCTGGACCCAGATAGGAGGTAGGTCACAGGACCCCCCACTTATCACTGACTAAGAGGGACACCAAAGCCTCCTGTGGGCCCTTTTCTCTGGTTTCTGTGGCTGCAGAATCTCCAAAGAACGAGCTCTGCTGCAGAAAATAACACTGCAGCCACTGAGCCCAGGACTCCTTACCAAGCACAATGTTTAGTGGGTTCATGAAGGTTAATTCTAGTCTGGTTATCACTTCTGCAACAAGCCTTGGGCCACACATCTCTGCAGAGGTTTGAACAGCATATCAACTGTGGGAGAGCTACCTCTCTCCTTTTCTCAGTAGCTCAGCCCAACCTGGAGCACGTGGACATGGTTAAAATGTTCTGTCACAGCTGTCTACCACACCTGCACCAACCCTCCTCATAAGTCACATCGTGTCCTAGGTAGACCTGGTGGCTGTCTCTGCCCTCTCCTGTGGGCCAGGTCATGTCTGGTCCCACATGCCAACAGGCTCTACCTCCTTCTCAGAAGCTCTTTATATTCAAAGCACCCATCATCACATTTCAATTTTTGAAAAATATAGAGTTCCTAATGACATTTCAATGTTAATTGCATATTTTATATATTTCCTGTATTATTGGTATAAGTAGGGCAAAAACAAGTCTATTTTCAGAATGTTCTCTGTATACCTAGGAGAATGTGGTTGTATGGTTCTGAGTTTCTTGAGACCTTAATCGGTAAGGACAAGTCTTGGACATCTAGCTATATTTTTTTGTCTTAACAGTATCAGATACCAATTATATTTCTCTCTCTCTTCTTTCTTTCTCTCTGTCTCTCTTCTCCCTCTTCCTCAGATACACAGACACAAGATAATCCTATCCAATCCACATACTATGATCAATTACTTGCTCTGTTCTAATCATAAAATCTCAATCTGTACTTCAACAATACAGAGGAGAGTCAGAAGATGTCTCTTTAACACCTAAAATACTGAATATGACTCATTGAGTTTTTCAACAATAGAACACTCTCTCCCCACTAAGTTTCCTTATTCAATGTGAACACGTCTCTCTCATTAAAGATGGAGATGAATTCTCTCTTCCTTGAATCTGTGTCTGCTGAAATGGAAGTAAAGTTGTGTGACTTTTGAAGTAAGGTCAATGGAAAGTTAGATGTCCAGATGCCCTGGGTCAGCATACTCAACAAGGCTCACACTCTGAAAAGCCCAAAGCAAACGGAGACTGTGCCCACAGAGTTTGATCAATGGTTCCAAGTGAGTCCAGCTCTGAGCCACCTTGGTCCAAATACCAGGGAAATGAGAGCAGAAACACCAAGAAGATTCCAGTACCCAACCTCTGTGCCACCCCTAGGCATTCCACCCCCAGGAGGAAATCCAAACATAAATCTTCCATGAGATGCCATCTATATTGTTCCTGGTCACAAGTCCTGATGGTCTTTTAGGTAGCTTGACACAATAATGATATGGTTGTTAATCAGAAATATTAAATTTTGTCAAAAGACTTCTCAACCTCTGTGGAATAATATTCTTCTTAGACATATTAACATGTTTACTATATACATGAGTATCTTAATATCTAATAAGCTTTATATTTATGAAATAAATCTTAGCCATGGTGCATTGGTTTTAAATATACCTTGTTGTTCTATTTGCTATCATTTAATTTGGAGTATTTGAATTGCTATTTTTCTCAGAAATTAGCCATTCTAACAAAGTAGTGAATTCATATGGATAAGGTTGGGCAATGTTGTCTCCATTGGAAAATGTGTACTTCCATTTACTTTGTGGTAATTTCTTGTACTGTAAATCTGCCCCAATCAATTTGATAACAATTTATTCCTTCTGATGACATTTTCTTTCTGGAGAACTCATTTCTCAGTTTTACTGAGACCTTTTTTTTCTCTTTTCCACTTAATAAGTATTGGCTTTTGTCATTATTTTCCCCTCTGGTTTAAATCGTTACCTTAATGATTTCTTCCCTTTTGATGAGATATTTATTTCTTTTGTTTTAATTTTTATTAGCCTAAGTATTTAAACTTGATCATAGCTTTGATGCCATACCAAAAGCTGTCGTGTAGAGTTTCCACTATCTTATTTTTTGATTTTTTTTTCAATTTGGACTCAAGAATTAACAATGAGTTCAGTAGATCTCTATGTAGAAAAGAACATTTAAAAAAACTTTGTGATTAAAGGATTAATTTATTTCATCTGACCACAATGTTATTTCTATTACTTTTGTTTTATGAAATGGTGAATTTTATGTGCTCTTTGGCAGTTAATACATCTGTATATTGCATTCTGATCATGTAGGCTCTCACTACCCCCTTTATCTCCCTCTGACTACTGCTGAACCCCTTCATTCTCAGTGAACACACCACTGGGAAATAAAATGATTTTCCCTCCACCAGCAATCTTTAACTTCCATTACATAGTTCAATACTGATACATAGTAAGACTTGGTATAGAATCAAGATTCATGTACATTTGAAGATTGTGTTTTCTTAATTTTAAAGTTCCCAACTATTAAAATGTTAAAACTTAAGTTGACTAGTTTTGTGCTGTAATTGCCTATAGGTTTAAACCATTTCATATTTAAATGTAGTAAAACTATCATATATATGAACCCATAGTTAAAAATGTCTCTGTATGGTCTGCAATGGCTAAGTCATTTCACACACACACACACACACACACACACACACACACACACACACACACACACATATATATATATAATTATGCCTTCAATTTTTATAAAAGCTTCTTAATGTCTTGTTTAATGCTTTGAGACTTTCATTCAACCTACCAGATATGAAGAATATTACCCCTGTTTTGTTTTTGTGTGAATTTTTATGGTATCTTATACAAAACCATACCCAGGGCAAATCTTCCCAAACTGATGAAGCCCAAGATGGGGAAATTGAAATAATGAATGTAATAAAACCCACCCAAACACATTATGTTGGCTTATTGAACTGATTACAGCTACAGATAACTGGTTTGTAACACTTCAGAATCATCTGAGGAGACTTTTTTAAATCATCTCACAATAATTACTACCCAGATGAAAATAGAATCATTCATCTATAAGCACCCATTCTCCCCTTAATGGAGGGATCTCCTATGAGTGAGCTCATAAGTGTTGGGGTGGCTTGTGAATGCTGAGAAGATTGTTTTAGACAGCTCATATTATTGTACCATAGATTCCCTTGAGTTAGAAGCAAGACAGATGGCATATGTGTAGGTGAGGCACTTCAAGGCTCATGCAGGTGCAAAGCTTACTTGGCACTCATAGGAGAGCAAGAGTTAAACTAGGATGGGAACTGAAAGGATTAGAAGTTGGGTAGAGATGTTTCAATACATAACATATTGTCAGGTTTTATCTGTTTTTAGTTGACCTGCATCACATTTTAAAAGATGAGTTGTGTACAGCACACCTGGGTATTGCTTTATAAGCCTTGAATTTTTTTAGAAGGTAGAAAGAGTTTAGTTAAAGATCACTTGCCTACCATGTGCAAGGGTATGGGTTTGAGCAACAGCACTGCCAGAGACATTAAAATCAAATAAACAAACCATAGAGGGGCTTGGGATAGAGCCCAGTGGTTAAAGGGACATGCTTGCAAAGCCTGATGTCCTGGGTTCAATTTTCCAGTGTCCATGTAAAGCCAGATGCACCAAGTGGTGCATGTATCTGGAGTCCATTTTCAGTGTCAAGAGGCCTTGGCATACTCATCCCCTTTCTCTGCATGCAAATATAATTTAAAAATAAATACATAAATTACAGGAATATTTTGAAGTGATTAACCCCACCCATGTGAACATGACATTCATATTTTATGTCACCTCTGTCACACTCAGTATTTTCTATTGTCATCATTTCATCTTTATATTCACTTGATATGCATTTCTATTTTTTCTAATTGTAAGAAATATAGTGTTTTGACAACTTTTCTGCCAATGTCTTTGCTACTTTCCAAGTGCTGTGTCTATACATGTCTCCTAGCCATGAACCAGGGGTCATGTCACACACTCCTGCTGCATGCTCTTTGGAAGCTTTTGTGAACTGGTTTGACTATTGTTCAGCCATTATCTTGGAAGAAGTATCACATGTCAACTAATATTATGCAATTATTGAACTTGAATATACATCATTTAAAATGATGAATTAGAATAAGTGTTGGGATATTAAGTGATAACATTTTAGATTATGAGAATTGAAAACATCTCATGGTGAAACTTTGAAGGCACTCTGAATGAAATTTGAAAACCAATTAAGCTTACCATATCACTTTTTTCATAAGTCAGTAGACAAATTTAAAAGTAAAAGTATGTGAAATGTGAAAATCTTACCAATATTTTAATTTCATAAACAGGGATAAATCAAAATGATACATAGTGCTGCTCTTATTGAATAAGAGTTTCAGTTGATACATTTTCTCTTAGGAATGATACTATATATTAAAATTTCCCCTTCTACAAAAAAATGTAAATTTTAAATATACTGTCAATACAGTGACTCTAAATTTTGGATAAGATATCTACATATTAAACATATAAAATCTGAATATAATACAATAATGAAGACAAGGTACATCTTCTCGTATTTTCTAAAACATTGTACAAATTCTGTTGGATGGCTGAGGTTTGCTAATTAGTGCTTCAGGAGATTTGATAAGCAAATTCCAGCTCATGATCTTTTTCCGTAATAACAATACTCTGATCTTCCTTTTCAATACTCTGCATATGCAATTATATTCTTTCTCTCCCTGGAATTTTGTTTCATTCCTACTTTCCTAGTAAACTCTCAGTCATCCACACAATTTTTATTTAATTATTTCTCTTACATAATACACTACATATCAGATTTCTAGAATAATGTACTTTGTAACTACAGAATTCTTGAGACTAACTTAAGAATGTGTTCATCAGCTTTCTGATGCTCTAATTAAATACTCAAGCCAATTAATTTCTAAAGAGAAAGGTTTATTTAGTTCATGGTTGTGGATCGTGGCTGTCCTGCTTTGGGTGTCTGGTGAAGCTGCTGCTGCAATGGTAGAAAGCATGTGGCTGAACAAGCTTGTCCAGTCACATCATAAGGCAGGAGCCAGAGAGTCATGAAACAGCAATTCTGTGATTTCCTTTGAGAACTGTTCCATTGATATATGGACTGCCTATGAGGATTCATGTCCAGAAGGCCCACAGCACCCCACCGAATTGCCACTCTGGTATTGTCCCACTCACAAAATGCATTTTCATGAGAGTTGCTTTTGAGATAAAATGTTATATGTTGCTAAAACACTAAATTACAATTAATAAGTTTACACAAAAGATGTTACACATTTGTTAGGATCTGCCCTGGTGTTATATAGTGTTATAGAGCCCCAGGGTTATATAGCACTAGTAAGTAAAATATGCTAACAGAAAAGAATTGAACATTACAACAGGAAGATATCCGTGAGTTCATAAGACTTTCTTAAAAATTTATCAACTCTAAGTTCAGTGGGTAGAAGAACTTATTAATATATCTACTGTAAACCTATATCAGCACTACACTTCCTGGTGGTTAACACAAATCACTTTCTTAGTCACTATGTAAAATAGTATCTGTATGATGGAATTCTTTAATTTTTAGCTAAATACTGCATCCATTTCTTGAGCTAAATAATATTATGTCCTAGACCATTGCTCAAACAAGGCAAAGGCCCAATGCAATGTTGAGTATCACTCCCAACCTTTGCTCTTAAGAGATGGTATCACAGAGCAGTATCTTTTCTTCTCCTTCACTCATAGACTATTTTCTTTATATTGTTGTCACTATTTTCTTACTCCTTGTTTATTTATAGGAATTATTACCAGTGATGCATCATCATGTTATGTCCGATATTATGTACACAGGTGATAAACACAAAATAGGGTAAGAATCACCCACCCAACTTTTTTCAATACAGAGTAGCTATGGAGAGGCCTACAGGTATAATTCCAATTCTGTCAAGAAGCAGTTAAAATTCAACATTCCAGATCAAGAAAGAAGCTAATGATCAGAGAATCTGCTAACTTAGAACAAGAATGTAGCTTGGAAAATGTTCCGGCTTTCGAGCAGTTTACTATTATGTCTCCGTTTTACAAAGGTGTCCACAAAGTTTCAAAAATATTAAGTGAGATGTCAAATCTTAGAGGGAAACAATGTTAGTAGTGAAAGGAAACCATCCTTTGTTTCCTGTGTCCTCCTCCAGTGTTGTGCCACTCTGTCACAGTGCCACACTTGTATAAGAATTAATTGTGTGCAGAGTCTTTTAATAAACTATCACATGGTAGCATTCACTCTGAACTGTGAGTAATTTGATATAACAAAGTAAACAGAGAAATAAAAGCCATTTTATCAAAGCACACAAAGGATGCATAAATTATACTAATGAAAGATTTATTTAAAAACTGCTAACTAAAATAAAAAGTGCAGGGAAGGAGTGGAGTTGAGTGACAGAGTCAGGGACAGAGTGTTTATCTAGCATGGGAAGGTTGGGACGTCATTCCTCAGCACCTAAACAGCAAAGAAAAAGGAAGAGATGGTAAGGGAAGACGAAGGGAGGTGAGGAGGGAAGGTAAGGGGGAAGGAGGGAAAGGGAAGTGACAGGAGGAGAAGGGAAGAGGAGCCTTCAAATAAATATATTGATTAACAGAGCCCAGTGACTGTTAGAAGACTAAATTGCCATATTAATAGCATGAGTGAAAATGTAGTTTAAAATGGTATTTTTTTATTTGTAATAATTTACAATGTATAATAAATGCAAAGCTCTACATTACTGGCAATAATCCAAGCAGGGTATATAATTCTATAAAGAGAAACGTTGTTACTGAAACCATATCTGCTTTGTTTTATCAGGACTATTCATGGCAGTACATTTAATGAACAAAATCTGTGTTTCTCACTGTAATGGTTAATCTTGATCGGGAACTGTAACAGGTGGGTAAGTGAGGGAATTCCCAAGTAAGATTAAGTGAGGGGAGAAAACCCTCCTGCGAAGTGAGCAGCCTGGAACCAAGGAGGTCCAAGGAGAAGAAGAGCACTGGGAGGCTCTCTCAGCTCTGTCCTGGTGCCCAGAGATCCTCTCACTGTGGCTGCAGCAAGGCCATCCTGTCCTCACAGATCCAGCTTCTCTGCCTGCCAGTATGGAGTGAAGGTCAGTGACCCTCTGGGCATCCCTCTTGGGACTACTGAGACAGCCACCTCCAAGAGCACCTACTGGGTTATCGCTGGTTTCTGGTGTTCTCCCCATGAATACTGGAGTGCAACACGTTCATCATCTTGCCCCACCTCATCCATGATGGTGCTGTTAAGGTCAGGCATTACTGTCTAAAATTTGAAAGGCTTTTTGAAACCTTTGAACACTTTGAAATTGATTTTATTAATTGTAAATACCTTTTGTAAAAGATATAGTTATATACAGATTGTTTTAAACAAAATAAAATGTGAGGGACTTCCAGTTCAAGATGGCCAACTAGCAGACATGCTGCGTCAGAACAAGGGTCACTCTTTCCAGCAGGGATCCAGGTTGTGGACACAAGCTGTGGCCATGGTCTGAGCTCCAGACACCTCCCGACATAGGATCCTCATGACTGGAAGTCGCCATCGAGGACCAGCACTCACCAGAGGCAGTGAGTTGTCCGGCCGCACCCCAGCTGGCAGCCCCTGCTTGAGCAGCCTCAGACTGCCAGCTGCCTGTGGCTTTCCTGTGGTTTCTGACGGCTTCCCACCCATCTCTTCCCCGTTCCTCCCAGCCTCTGCGTCTCTTTCCTCTTTAATTTTTATTTCTATTATTTTTCTTTTTTTTTCCTTTTTTTTCTTTTCCCACCTGCAGAACCCTGCCTTTCTTGCAGCCTCTGCCAGCTTCCCGCTCCTAGCCTCTGTGTCTCTTTCCTCTTTAATTTTTATTTTTATTTCTTTTTTTTTCTTTTTTCTTTCCCCACCCACTGACCCATGGCTTTCCTGCAGCCTCTGCCAGCTTCCCTCCTGTTTTTTCTCCAAGCCCACCCTCCTTGTCTCTCTTTTATTTTTTCTTATTTTCCTTCTTCTTCTTTCTCTTCACCTGCCAACCTGTGGCATCCCCGCCCAGCATCTACCCAGCCTCCCTCGTGTTTTTTCCCCGCCCTCACCCCCCCTGGTTTTTTTCATTTTTCTTTTTTTTTTCCTCTTCCCTTTTTTCTCTCTTCCTCCACAGTTTCTCTGGCCCACCAAACCCTGTGGCTTCCTTGAGCCCCTATCCCCCGCAGTTTCCCCACCTGCCTACCCTCACTCAGAGTTGATTCCCCATGGTATCCCTGTCTGCCAACCGTGCATATTTCCCAAGCACCAGTCCCTGAGGTATCCACGAGTCAACAGGTTCCGTGGTTTCCCCACGTGCCTGCCAGCTCCTACAGTTTCCCTGTGCCATAACTAGTCCGTGGACTGCCATGACGATGGCTGACCCCATTTCCCCATCTTACCTAGTCCTCGAGGGACCTCACACCCCCCAGCAGGCTACATAGGACTCATCACCCTGCCCTCCACCTACCTAGTCCCCACAGCCCCACACCACCATAGCAGTTTGCCCCCAGTATCACCATCAAAGCCTAGCCAGTGATCTGAGGGCACATACCCTCATAGATTAAACAACTGAGTGGCAAACCCTACCCATGGAGCCCAGTATACTCCCCGTCCATACTAGCAAAGTGTAGATAGATCAAAGGCATTCCACAAATCACCCAAAGTGGAATCGAAATGGGCAGACCTCAACAAAAGAATATTACACCAGCTATGGAAGCCATGCCAAATGACAACAACAATGCTACAAAAGAGAGAGAGCAGATGCAGGCACAGGATGACATGACATTAAACCCCGATCATACTGGCACAGATCCTAAGGAGAACTTCATATTGATCATGGAAAGAGTACAAATTCAGCTCACAAGCTTTGCCACCAGGCTCAATATAGTAGAGGAAAATCAAATGGACCAAAAAAGAGAATTGATGGAAATTAAGGCAAACCAGCAAACTGAAGGTATCAAAAACCAGCTTTCCAAATTAACTGAATATATGTGCAAATATAAGAATGAGTGTCACAAAGAAGTAATTAAATCAAACCTTGAGTTGAAAACACATATCAACAGGATGATAGAAGCAACCCAAAAAGAAGTTTCAAAAAACAAAAACCATATTGAAATAATAGGAATGTCCCTAGGATATCTCTCCAGCAGAATCAATCACTGGAAAAACAGAAACTCAGACATGGAAGACAAAACAGAAGAGAATTTGAGAGAAATCAGAAACTTGACAAAATTCAAAAGAGCAAGTGAACAAGACACAAGACAAATGTGAGATACCATAAAAAGACCTAATCTCAGGATCATGAGGATCCCAGAAGGAGAAGAAAACCAGGCTAGGGCATAGAAAATATTTTCAACAGAATTATTCAAGAAAACTTTCCATTCCTGGCAAGATAAATTCCTGTATGTATAAAAGAGATATGCAGGACACACCAAAAAATTGGATCAAAGGAGGAACTTTCTAAGACATATCTTAGTTACAATGCCAAACATTGAGGTTAAAGAGAGAGTACTAAGAGGAGCAAGAGAAAAGAAACTCATCACCAACAAAGGCAACCATATCAGACTTACCACAGAGTTCTCCATAGAAACTTTAAAAGCCAGAGGAGCCTGGAATAAAGCAATTCTAGGCCTAAATAAGTACAGATTCCAACCCAGACTACTGTATCCTGCAAAGTTATTCATCATAATAGATGGAGAAATGAAAGTATTCCATGAAATTAACCAGCTCTACAATTACTTGAACACAAAGCCAAACCTTCAGAAGATACTACATGACATATCCCATTCAGATGAAACAAGCAACTGACCTCAGGAAAGGAACAGAGAACAAGCAAGGTAACATCAAAGAGAAAACAACAGCTCATATACCAACCTCCATATTCTCTCCAACATGACAGGGTTTAAAGCAAACCTCACAGTTATAACTTTGAATGCAAATGGTCTCAACTCTCCTATAAAAAGACACAGGATAGCAGGTTGGATCAGAAAAAAAGGACCCTTCCATATATTGCCTTCAAGAAACATACCTTATCGCTAAAGACAGTAACCTACTGAGAGTAAAAGGGTGGAAAACAATTTTCTAGGCATGTGGGAATAATAAAAAAGTGGGTGTAGCTACTCTAATATCTGACAAAATAGACTTTAAACCGAAATCAATAAAAAAGGAAGATGATGTCCACTTCCTACTCATCAAGGGAATGATCCAACAAGAAGACATCACTATATTAAACATGTATGCACCAAATGCAAGGGGCCCTCAGTTCATTAAGCATAAATTACTCGAAAGCAAAGCAGATACTTACATCAACACCATCATAGTAGGAGACTTTATCACTCCACTGTCATCCCTAGACAGATCATCCTAACAAAAGTCAAGCAGAGAAATAAAGTTGCTAAACAGCACCACAGACAAGCTTGGGATAACAGACATTTACAGAACATTCCAACCCAAAGACACAAATTATATATCCTTATAAGCAGCACATGCAACCTTCTCCAAAATTGACCATGTACTAGGCCATAAATCATCCCTCAACAAATTTAGGAAGATCAATGTAATTGTCTGCATCATATCAGACCACAATGCATTAAAGCTAGAAATTAACAATGGGAGAAGATCCAACAATTTCAACAGATATTGGTGACTGAACAACTCGCTCCTGAACAATGAATGGGTAAAAAAAGAAATCAGACAGGAAATTCAGAATTTCCTAGAAACAAATGATAATGAGGACACAACATATCAGAACATGTGGAACATAATGAAGGCAGTCCTAAGGGGAAAATTCATTGCATTAAATGTCTTCATAATAAAAACAGAGAGGTCTCGAATCAACCATCTATATTCCCAACTAAGGTCACTAGAAGAGATGGAAAAATCCAACCCTAGGAGATCGAGATGCAAGGAAATAATTAAGATCAGAGCCAAGATTAATGAATTGGAAACAAAGAAAACAATTTAAAAAATAGACATATCAAAGAGTTGGTTCTTAGACAAAGTTAACAAGATTGACAAACACCTGTCCAATTAATCAAATGAAGAACAGAGAAGGCCCAAATCAACAAAATCAGAAATGACAAGGGTGAGGTCACAACAGATCCTGAAGAGATTGGATGTATCATCAGGTCATACTTCCAAAACCTCTACTCCACAAAATTAGAGAACCTGGAAGAAATGGATAAATTTCTGGACACCTACCTACTACCAAAGCTCAGCCCAGAGCAGATAAAATGCTAAAGAATCCTATCACAATCACAGATTGAATCTATAATCGAAAACCTACCCAAATGAAAAAGCCCAGGTACAGATGGTTTCTCAGCTGAATTCTACCAAACCATCATAGAACTGAAGCCTCTCTTTTTGAAGCTTGTTAGGGGTATAGAAAAAGAGGGTAGGCTCCCAAACTCCTTCTATGAAGCTAGCATCACCCTAATTCCCACACCAGCCAAGGGTATAACAAGAAAAGAAACTTACAGACCCATATCCCTGATGAACTTGGATGCAAAAATCCTAAACAAAGTCCTAGCAAACTGAATACAAAGCCACATCAAGACTATAATTCACCCTGACCAAGTCAGCTTCATCCCAGGGATACAGGAATGGTTCAACATACGAAAATTGATAAATATAATTCATCACATTAATAGACTCAATGGCAAAAACCACATGGTAATATCAATAGATGCTGAGAAGGCCTTTGAAAAAATTGAACACCACTTCATGTTCAAAACCCTGGAAAGACTAGGCATAGACAGCCTATACTTCTATATGATAAAGACAATATACAGATCTCCTAAAACACAAATCATCCTCAATGGGAAATGACTCAAGGAGTTCCCACTTAACTCAGGAACAAGACGGGGTGTCCACTCTCAAGACTGCTCTTTAACATAGTGCTTGACGTTCTAGCCCAAGAAATAAGACAGGAGAATAGCATAAAAGGGATACAAATCAGAAAGGAAGAAATCAAACTATGCTTCTTTGCAGATGACATGATCCTATATATATCAGACTCAAAGAACAGTATCAATAAACTCCAGAAGGTGATCAATGTCTTCAGCAGAGTGGCAGGATACAAAATTAACACAGAAAAATCAGTATCCTTTATATATACAGAAGACAAACATTTGGAAAAAGACATCAGAGAAACTGTCCAGTTCTCTATAACCTCAAAGAAAATCAAATACTTTGGAATATCACTAACCAAGTTAGTGAAAGACTTATATATGGAAAATATTGAAACACTCAAGAGGGAAATAGAGGAGGATGTGAAAAGATGGAAAGATATTCCATGCTCATGGATAGGGAGAATCAATATAGTAAAAATGGCAATCCTGTCAAAAGGAATCTACAGAATCAATGTATTGCCAATAAAAATCCCAACCTCTTCTTCACAGACATAGAAAAAATAATCTCAAAATTTATTTGGAAGGGCAAAAGACCTCAAATAGCTAAAACTACTCTGAACAAAAAATACTTACGCAGGAGGTATCACTATACCTGAATTTAAAACATATTACAAAGCCATAGTAACTAAAACAGCATGGTATTGGCAGAAAAACAGACAAATTGACCAGTGGAATAGAATTGAAGACCCAGTCTTTAATGCAAGCAATTTCAACTAGTTGGTCTTTGACAAGGGTGCCAACAATGTATGCTGGGCTAAAGATAGCATCTTCAATAAATGGACAAATTGGATAAACACATGTAAAAAAAATGAAAATAGATCCACTCCTTTCACCATGCACTAAATTCAACTCCAAATGGATCAGAGACCTCAATATTAACTATGTAATCCTAAACACCCTGGAAGAAAAAATAGGAGAAAACCAACATGAAATAGGAGTAGGGAATAACTTCCTGAGCAAATCCCCAGTAGCACAGGTAGTACAACATTCATTAAACCAATGAGACCTGATCAGGCTCAAAAGCTTCTGTATAGACAAAAACACTGTACTCAGATCCAATAGACCCCCCTTCAAACTGGGAGATGATTTTTGCCAGCTACAACTCAGACAGAGGCCTAATTTCCAGAACATACCGAGAACTCAAAAAAATTAATAACAAAAACTCAAATTGCCCCCTCACAAAATGGGGCACTGACCTCAACAGAACATTCACAGATATAGAGCTACCAATGGACCCAGCTATCACTCTACTAGGCATCTACCTGAAAGTCCCATCTCAGGATAGAGACATTAGTGCAACTATGTTTATAGCAGCCCAATTCACAATAGCCAAGAATTGGAATCAACCAAAATGCCCTTCCATTGAGGAATGGATAATAAAACTTTGGTATATTTACATGATGGAATTCTATTCAGCTGAAAGGAAAAATGACATATCAAAATTTAGAGAAAAATGGTCTGACTTGGAGCAGATCCTACTAAGCAATCTCTCAAAAGAACAAAAAGCCAAACACTGCATATTCACCCTCATATGCAGTCCTTAACCAGGCTAACTGCAAACTTTACACAAACCAGGAGAAAGAAGTGAGAGGTTATGAATGAGGGGTAAGGGATGGGGATGAGGGGAATGACTTAAAGCATGAGGCTAAAGCAAAATGGGTTCAAAATCATAAAATCCTCACGGGCATATTGTAACCTATTGAGCAAGTAGTGGGCGTCATCTGGGAAGAGGGGCTGTGAATAGAAGGGGAGAGAGTCTAAGCCTGTGAAAAATTGATCAGTCTGGCAATTCCTGGTCCTAGTCACCAGCTCCTTCCCTCACTGAGGTGTTGAGGTTCCAAAAACAAGACAGGATTCTCTCAAAGCTCTTGAATGCCCACCCCAGGCCCGAGGCAAGATCCTGTTGCTGAAGAAACCACAGAAAGCCATCAATCAACATGGAGAGACCCTGCAAGGTCCAGAATGGTATCCTGCCCCCAGATGGTAGTTAGTGTAGTGCTGGAAGGCACTGAATAAGCTGCCAGGGGAAGCTGGTCAATGACAGCTGGAGTAAACAGAGACCACTGACATGAAACACAGTCTGCTACCATGAGTAGGATGAACACACTTCCTACTGGGAGAGAACAGCAAACCAAGAAAGGAGCACTTGTGCAACGGAGGAGCCAAAGCTTGGGGGAGGTAATCAACAGCTTTTAAATTTGGCCAAATATTCCACTTAGTGAGGGGGAGCCCTTAACTGGAACTGGGGACTTAGGGCGATATGCACTGGGAGCCGGACTCTTGGGCCCCCAAGGAGAGATGCAGGAAGTGAGCGATTGATGGAGAAGCTAATAAAAATAGAATCTAGCTAATTCAGAAATGTGTATCTCAATTAACCTATACTGATCTCACTCTCCAATGGAGATTGTGTTTATATCTTTCAGAAAGCAGAGAGAGAGCTGTGGCCCACCCAACCCTACCAACGGACTACAGGCTGATAGCTGAGATGCTGGCAAGAGATGAGCCACCCCAGACCTCCAGTGGAGGATCCATATGGAACCCTGCAGAGAATGATGGGATGAACAAGGGACCCAAAGCCACAACCATTCAGTCAACACAGGATAAGCCAGTGAGACAGACACCAATGATTTTCGACCCAACCTAAAGCAGAAGTACAAAGACTCCTAAGTTCTCAACAATAAAGCAGCCTTAATACTCACCCACCACGATTCAGGGAACTAAGCAGAAGAGGGGATGGAAAGATTGTGAGAGCCATGGTGGGAGAGAACTCCCAGAGACATGGCCTCCTCAGTAACAACATACTAGGGCCAGGAGAACCGGGCTGACTCCTAGGCTATCCATGGTCCCCTGACCCAAGGACTGATCCAGACTGCCCACAGAGGAGGATGTCCAGCTAATTGGAGATGGGGAAGAGGGGGCATTGGGGAACTGGGGATAACAACTCATTGTTTGCCCATTAAATATTGTAACTCATTATGGACAATAAATGTGAGGAGCAGACAGAGGAAAGAAAGCATTTCCTCTTCCTTGTGCTGCAACTTCTGCAAAGGGAAAACAATGAACTCTTGCTTAAATATAATAAATACTTTTAAATAAGTATTTTTATAGTTATAATTACTGGTGAAGAGTTTATTAAAGCAAAGAACCGTGAAAGATATAACCATGAAACCACACATAGTAGAATATTCCTTTAATTATTCTGGGAGGAATTCAGTGTCATACCTGAAGAGGAAAAGACAGCCTTACCACCCATTCTTAATACTGTGTTGAGTCTGATGATTCCTAATCTCATCAGCAAGTCTGCTGTTCATTTTATGTACAAGTCTGGCATGTCTTCTATTAGTGATGTCACTGTCTCCATTCAGAATTATGTCACTTAAGCAGACATCACTGACACTTTCTTTTAAATAATTCTACAGTAAGACATTTGAGAACCATAGCTGGTTTAAAACCTACTGTAGAAGTAAAGGAAGCAATATTTATAAGTAAAACTGACAAGATATTAAACTAACACGGCTTTCAATTGACAATGACATAGGTGTATCAAAACAGGGCCACAGATTTTTAAATGTCATATTGAAGCAGTTTTCTGTCATCTCCTGTGTTTACATTTCAGATTCCAACAAGGTAGCATTCAAGGATTTCCTTCATCGCTGCCCTTGTGAGATTCTGCTTTAGAAAAGTACTCTATTACCTGATCTTAAATTTACTTGAAGTTCTCAGAAATGTTAATGTTCTTGCTGAATTTTGTTGGTACTAATTTCTATTTATTTTAACATAAATATTGCAACTCCCTTTTCATCGGATAGAATTTCTTCAAATCCAAACAAAAAGCTGATGCTGGACTTAGGTGAGAAAATATAACATTGCAAATTAATCAGCACCCCCTTTATGACTTGTGATTGGGTCAAAGTGCTCTGACTTTGTAACCTGAACTCCAGCCCATCATGGAGCGCCTGTCTGGTGTCCCTAGAAACAATGTCCATACTTTGGAAAGCAGTTTGATTTTGGAGAAGATGGATATATATATATTCCAGCAAGCTGTGACCATACCTCCAGTAAATGATGTTCAAGAAACAGACGCTAAGGTTGAGCCACATCCTTGGCTTGGAAAGTCAAGATAAATATGGAAGGTTCTTTAAATTAAACCAATTTGAATTAGAATGTTTGAAAGTGGTTTTAATTTATATGTGCTAAAGATTTTCATTGTAGAAAATTGAAAAAATGGCTTTATTTAATGGGTAATAAGTTTGAAACCTCTCACTAAATTTGCAGCTTCAAATCACTGAAGAACCAGTTTGATAAGTATAAATTGGTATTAATAGAAAATTAACATGGAACCTACTGAATATGATATTATCCAGTTTGGAATTTTTCAGCTGTCAAAGATGGGGAAGGCTACTGTACACAGGTGAGGGTGGTGATCCTCAGACTTCCTTGGAACTAGAATTAAAAGTAATTTTAAAATATATTATGAGAATTTTCAGTTAAGTAAAGATAGTAGATATTTAGCATTGTGTAAAGTAAGTAAAATGTAGATAGATTTTAAAAGTCAAAATGAAAGATAAAAAAATCCTCCAAAGTACTAAACTATACCACTACACCTTTATTTACCTTTACATTTATTTCATGGTTTACATTTTTGAATAATCACTGATATATTTGATCATCACAAATATCTTGAGAAAAGGGTCTTAATTTGCCCACAATAGCTACAGTCATAGTAGGAGACATATTGTTGTAGACAACTCCATGGTGCTGGGATGATCATCCAAACCAGACACAGTTTATGGGAGGGAGGGATTTGTTTCAGAATTATAGAACCAGGGGAAGTTCCATCAATGGTGGAAGAAGCTGGCTCTCTTTTACAGATCCAAGCAGAGAGAAACAATCAAAGAGTCAGCAAACACTAGAAGCAGCCACAGCACACCACTAGAACACAAATCCGCACTCCACATACACCTGTGGGCTGGAATCAGATCCGTCCCCAGTGACAGGCCCCCTCCAGCAGGCTCCTGGAGGCTTAAACAGGACATTTATCCTTAATAACAAATAGCTGAGGCTATGGGGAAAATGCATTTTCACTCAAACTACCACACATATATCTATTCCATACTGAACATTCCACAAAATTATCACAATGTAGACTAAATTATATGGAAACCATACAGAAAAAATCCCATTTTACAATCAAGAATTTATTGCTTGGCTAATAAATGTAATAATAAAACTTATATTAAGAACTCTATAATCCTTTAGTGCTAAAGGTTTTTTCTTCGATGAATAAGGCTTGATTTTTTTTAGCATTTTACATTTAAAAAATATTTTCTTTATTTAAGAGAAAAATAAAGACATAGAGGAAGAGAAATAGCAAGGAAGAGGAGGAGGAGGAAGAAGAAGGAGGAGGAAGAGGAGGAAGAAGAGGAGGAGGAGAGAAAATGAATATTGGTGTACCAGGGCCTCTTTTTTCTGTAAACAAACTCCAGGTGTATGCACCGCTTTGTGCATCTGGTTTTATGTGGGTAATGGAGAATCAATCCCAGTCCAGAAGATTTTGCAAGTAAGCTCCTTTAATAGCTGAGCCATCTCTCCAGCCCCATTTTCATTTTTAAAGAGAGACTATTTCCCTAATAAAGTTCCTACTAATTGACAACCATGTTTTAAATCTTGGAAATGTTTCTAGACACTTAGTGAAGGAAAATTCTATCCATAGTTGATGAGTCAGTTTGTCACCATCTATCGACCATATAAATAGGAGGCAGAAAAGAGAAGTGTCTCTAGAATCACTACCTTGAACCTGGTTGGGTTCTGTGATTACTCTAGTAGAATAGATGGAAATGTGATCAAGTCAGTTTCTAAGCCAAACCCTTTAAGACTCTATCTTGAACTCCTCATCGCTTCAAATACTCTATGTAGGAGTTGTGAGCTGCTATGCTGAGACTACCTAGTAGGAGACCTGAATGATAGATGCCATGTTTAAGATTCTCAGAGAAGCCAAGCCAGCCAGCCACTACTACTTAGACAGTAGATAACTAGGTGAAGTAATTTAAACACTCTCATTCTTCTCATCTACCAGTGGACTCCTAGTCATTTGGATCACTCAACATCATATAGGGACGTATGGACCAGCTAGCATACCCAGACTCATCAGATCATGAGGTATAATGAGTCATCTATCTCTCGCTTTAAGCTTCTACTATCTGACATAGTTGTTTTTTTTTAATTTTTTTCTTTATTATCCATAAATTAGATACATTGAGTGAGCAAATAATGTGTTGGTATCCCCAGTTCCCCGATTTCCCTCCTCCCTGTCCCCAGTCAGCTGGGTATCCTCCTCCATGGAAAGTCTGGATCAGTCCATGGGGTAGGGGGTTATGGCCTAGGAGTCAACCCAATTCCACCTCTCTTTGTATGGTGTAACTGAGGGGGGCCATGTCTCTGGATATTCTCCCCCACCAAGGCTCTCACAATCTTTCTGCCCCCTCTTCTGCTCAGTTCCCTGAGTCATGGTGGGTGAGTATTAAGGCTGCTTTATTGTTGAGGTCTTAGGGGCCTCTGTACTTCTTCTTTAGGTTGTGTTGAAAATCATTGGTGTCTGTCTCGCTGGCTATTCCTGGGTTGACTGATTGGCTGTGGTTATAGGTCTCTTGCTTATTCCACCATTCTCTGCGGGGTTCCATATGGATCCTCCATGGTAGGTCTGGTGTGGCTCATTTCTTGTCAGGATGTCAGCTATTGGCCTGCTGTTCGTTGGTAGGGTTGGAAAGACCACAACTCTCTCGATGCCTTCTGAAAAATACAAACAGAATCTCCATCAGAGAGTGAGATCAGTATAGGTTAAAAAAAGATAATCAAGGCAGAATTTGGCACCTGGAAATACAATGTCATGATAGCAAAGATTCTAAAACCGAGACCATTCGGACCTGTTGGTAAATCTTTGAATGATCTCAGGAAACCTGTTAAGCCACTGAGGACAATGAAGAAAATGTTATTGGAAGGTAATAAAAGAGACATTTGAGTTATATACAGAAACCAGTTAACAAATCTGTTGTTTGTTACACTGAGGAAATAGAAAGGCAATTTCATAATCTCAGAAATCTTGCTAAGGATATTTATAGACATAGAATCTTCCAAGTATCTATTATGATAAAATGAAAGATGAAAGAGACAAACTGAAGGAAAAAATCCTTCAGTTTTTGAGCATAATTTCAAGAAAATACTAAGAGCTTAGGACAGTCTTTCCAAACCAACAAAAACTACTGTAAGTAAGAAATAGCCTCAGAGAAAAGATCAAATTCAGGTCTGCCTTAGTAAAGCACTGGCTGAAGGTAAAGATGAAGTAAAGGGTGAAAAGTGAAAACCCTTTTACAACCTCAGAGAGACTAAAGTTGGTGTTTCATGAATCCTTTCATCTGGACAAAATGACTCCTAAGGACAAAAAGCCTTCGTAGACAAACCCTATAGACACTCTAAAAAAATGGGCTTCTGAAAACTTTGAGGGCATTATTCTAGGTTCACACAGTGCCCAAGGTAAAAAGAGCCATTTTGAAGATATTTGTGCCATACTTTCTAATAAAATAGACTATAAATTAATACACATGATAGATATTTACAAAGATTTTTAAGGAATTATTAAAAACAATAATACTATAGAATAAACCAGGTACTTGAATCTTTTTCTCAAGACAAAAAAATCAAGCAGAGAAAAAGGTTTGGTTATAAGCCTAGGCTCGTTCCAGGAAGTGAAGGTGAGTCCAATGTCATAATCAAGAGCAAAGGGGAGAATTCCATAGACTCAGAGAATCTTTTCCAGGTGCTGGCCTATAATATTTTTAAATGGGAATATGTTCTTGGCTGTATTTCAAAATTGTTTGGATAATAGATTTCAAAGTGTTTCCTTTTTTCAAAGCCATGCCTATTGACATTATTTTATTTCTATTTTGCCATTATATGTGTAGGGGGAGAGAACTCTCCTCTTGTTATTCACAGGTATATTCAGTAAAATATATATGGTCGCATTTTATTTCAAATGAGATTTGGGGCTTCTTGATAATGCTGCAAGAGTATAAGAGTTCATGAGATTTAGAAGTGAGCGTACTTTGTTTGTTTGTTTGTTTGTTTTCAAGGTTGAGTCTCACTCTAGCCCAGGCTGACCTGTAACTCACTCTATACTCCCAGGCTGGATTTGAACTCACAATGATCCTCTTACCTCTGCCTCCCAAATGCTAGGATTAAAGGCATGAGCCACCACATTCAGCTAGAATTGAGTATTTTTTAAGTGGAAGAAATATAAACAACTTGTAGTTCAAATTATTCTGGATGAATTAAAGAAGGCTGCATATTTTCTGAAACTCCTGTCACTGCTGGGGATAGTTTTATTTTCTCTGTGAATTAAGTAGTACCTACTATTGCTTTAGCTGGTACAATCCATTGGAAGGGACAATAAGCCTATTTCAATTTATTAACTTCTTTAATTCATTAGAGAATATCTACAAAAAGCCAACAGCAAGCATGATATTTGCTTGTGAAAGATCAGCCACGTCTTTCCAAAATTAATCTTAAAACTCTAATTCTGATTCTAAAGTAATGATACTCTAAAGCAGGCCCTGTGGAAGGTAATAATTTCTTGGAAGTGGAGCCATTGAGAATGGGATTAATGCTCTCACAAAGGAATCTTAAGAGATCTTCTTGTGTTGTGCTTTTATATATGAGGTCATAGGGGAAAGATGGCAACCTTGGAAACAGTCCCTCATGACACACTGATAACCCTTTGGTCAGGATTTGCCAGTCTCTAGAACTGGGAGGAATAAATTTATGCTATTTATAAACCATCTATTCTGTGGTATTCTATGTTACCAGCCCTAAAAAAACAATGACACTTATGCAGTGACAAAGAATAATGATCTCTCAAGCCAATAATAGGCATGGATAAAACTTAACTGTATAGTAATATTAGATTGAAAACCTCCAGACTGTAGGACTCCAACTCTAGGAACACTTGATAAAGACAAAACTATAAAGTATCAAATTAATCCATTGCATTCACGAATTCACACCAGGTGTGGGTACCTGCATGAGACCTGCTCGTAATAGTGACAATTTATTGTTACAGAAAGAGGAAGGGCCTGGGAGGCCAAGCCAGTCCCTAATGAGCTGATGGCAGTTAAAGGGGACCTGGGGAAACGGGCATTCTCTTGCATGGCATAGCCCCTGGTATGTGAAGGGGAATACAGTGAGACGGAGGGAGGTAAGGGAGGGTAATGTGGTGCGTAGGATCAAAATGTAATATACAGGCATGCAAATGTCAACCAAAAAGAAGAGTGGGCATGAGACCTGAGAATAAGTGTGAAAATCATCTTAGTGGATTGTACATGCATGAAATTCATACAGTGGATGGGCGAGAAAGGAGCTGATCGTAAGAACTTTGAAAGAAGTGGAATTTGACTAAAGGTGGCAGGAAACATACATGTGCACTGTGCTTTGGTTGACAACGTGGTTTGCATGGGGGCTCTGGTCCACAGTTCCAGGACCACTGTGCATGGATAAAGAAACTGCAGTACTAGCCAGGTTTCTCATTGCTGGGTTGAAAGATAAGAAAGGAGGCTAGAATGAATAAAATGGAAGTGAATAAGACTTGAAAACAGTTTATGAATCACCTAGTAAATACCAATGACTGCCTATAGAAATGTTGGTCTGTAGGAGTATGCATATTAATATCACCCCCTAGCAAGTGAGAGAGCCTCGAAGCAATAATGCCATAATGGCAACAAGCACACTGGATGCTCAGACCTTAATTTCTTATATGATTTCTCCATAAAACAACTTGTTATTCTTTTTCTTTGATATTATACTTGTTTATTTGCAAAGAAATAGAGGGAGAGAGAGGGAATGGATGCACCAGCGCCTCTAGCCTCTGCAAATGAACTCCAGATGCATGCACCATTTTGTGCATCCGGCTTTACATGGATACTGGGGAATCAAACCCAGGTTGTAAGGATTTGTAGCCAAGCTTACCTGCTGAGCCCATCTCTGCAGCCCAGAACCTGTGATTCTTAGAGAAATGGAGAGTCAATATATAAACTTGGAGAATACTGTGTTTAAAGAAAGTCAGGAAGTTTTCAAAATAAGCCACGCAGACAAATAAGATCTCACAATGATGGACTTTGTGAAAGGTCACAAGAGCAAACTCAGAGGTTCCATGAGCCAAATCTGGAACAAAATGAGCAACAAAACAAATAATTAGTATTTAAGTATTTTTAAAATATTTTTATTTATTTATTTATTTACTTGAAATAAGAATAAGGGCCTATTGCCTCTACAAACAACCTCCACTTTGTGTATTTGGCTTTATGTGGGTACTGGGAAATCGAACCTAGGCAAGTGCCTTTGACTGCTGAACCATCTCCTGAACCCCAGCATTTAATTATTAGGCAATGTATAAAACAAATATCCATAAATCCATACTGATTTAAATGATAAAGATATTTGATTTCATAAATAATTACATGGGAGAGAATTTACTGTGCTGACAAATTCCAAATATTTATGCAAATGCTCTGCTCTTAAGGACTAGAGCCTCATTCACAAAAGAAAATCAAGAACAGCATCAACCATAGTGAGTGTTTATTCGAATGAACCTTTGATGCACATCAAGGTAGGGGTAGTGTGTTCCCATCACTAGCCTTGATGTAATGGGAACAGCACCTTACCTCTGTGCCTTTGTCCTAACAGCACATTCCTTCATTCTCATCATCATTCTCATCATGGGAAAAACATCAGACAAATCTCCATCAAGACATATTTCTACAAAACACTTGATGAGTCCTCAAAACTGTCAAGATCAGTGAAAAGAGGGAAGTCTCAGAAACTGTCATTTGTGGGTTTATGGGCAAAAGAACCTTAAGAAGATTTGGCTGCTAAATATTATATGGTTTCCAAAAAAGGATTAAAAAGAAAAATCCAGAGAAATGAGAAATCTACATGATATATGTGTTCAATAATAAAAGAAGTATTAACGTAATAGTAACATACATTGTTTCATTAATTGTGACAATAGTGATATACTAATTTAAAATGAATGAGGAAGCAAACTGAGTGTGAAAATACGGGACCTTTTGTAATATGTTCTCAATAATTCTGTCTCATACATACTGCTTTAAAATGAAATTTAGATTTTTAAAGAGCAATATACATAGTATGTGATATAAGATAATACAGATAATGAAGCTATAATAATCACGATGTGATGCATATGACAGACACATAGAACAAGGAATAAAATAGTATCTAAAAATATACTCACACTAATTTAGTCAGTTGATTTGCAGAAAAACTGATAAAGTGTTTCAATGATAAAAAGACATTCTCAGTAAATGAATACGCATGCATACAAAGTGAATTCGACCTTTACCTCACACTTCACACAGAAGTTAATTTGAAATAAATAATAGCCCTAAACAATGATAATACAGGGAAAAAATGTGTAGAAAGTAGATTTATGTTGCTACGTATAAATACCTTCACATATGGATTTAGAAAAAGTGAGAAATCGAATGTCACATGTTAAAATTTGAAAAAAATAATTTTAAGTGTATGTGTGTTTTTTCACTTTTCTTAAAACTTCTGTAGTATGAAAGTTGAAAAAAATAAAACTGGGGGAGCAGAAAATAGCAGTAGAGTAAAAATAATTCAATTTGACTGTAGTCAATACTCCAGGTGTAGCAATACCTTCAGCTTCAAGGTAAAACAAAAAGAAGGGGCACCCAGTGGTAAGTGTGGACTAGCGAAGATGAAAACTCACTGAACCTTGTATCATGAGGGTCCTTGGAGATTCAGATCAAAGTAGCTTCCATGGGGTGGGGGAATGTTAGGGAGGGAAATAAAACAGTATAGAAAGGACAACAGCCTTGTAAGAAAATCTTTTGCCAGGAGAGATGGAGGGAATTACCACCACCACCATCGCCATCTCTTTTTCTTCCTCTTCCTCCCTGTTCACAGGACACAAACAGGAGGAAATAGGTGTAAAAGTAAGAAGAAGATTTAAGTTGTGGTGGAAAATTGAAAGATTATGTATTTGCTTCTAGTTTTTTTCAGGGCTGAGTTAAATACAGGTCTTCTCCTGAAACAGTTTGGGCAAATTTGAGTTTCTATAATATTCATAGCTGTACACAAGTGATTATAAAGTAGCAGTACTACATTCATTGATTTATCCATAAAATAAAACTATGCTCACTCAAAACACTGTTCAGAAATCATTAGGCTGGTTTCTTTTTAGTTACTTTAAGTCAAGTGTCCTTCAGTGGATGAGATAGACAAAAATCATGGACTGCTCCTCAGGTACTAAGTGAAAAGAAGGAAGGAAG
>PVHP010000420.1:149623-151897 GCA_004024765.1 Zapus hudsonius | reverse complement strand
TTCTTGTCTTCCCCACTGGTCACTCCCACCACCTGGGTGTGACCACGCTCATTCCCTTGACAAGGAAACTGAGTTCCAAAATCAGTTCACTTAGGGAGGCTTAACCGAGGATGCTGCACATGGCGGAGGACCACCAACCCCCACGTGAGGCTGGCTTGATTGTATAGGACAGGGGTCTGTGTGTCTTTGTGGCCCACAGGGTGATCTGGGTGGTGCCTGGAGCCAGTTCAAGGGGATGCTAGTCTCATAGAGTGAGAGAGACCAGAGCTGCCTTTGACTGTGGCAGGGAAACACCCTTCTGAAAGAAGTCCTGCCTCATCTGTGCATACTAACCTGCAGTAACCCATAGTTTCAGACCTCTTTGGTTGTCTGTGTTGTGATTTGTAATGGTTGCATTGAACTGAGACAGGACAAAATTGAAGACTAATTTAATGGTGTGTGAGTGTGTGTGTGAAATAGGATCTTGCTAAGTAGCCCAAGCTGGCCCCAAACTCACTACATAGCACAGGCTAGCCTTGAATCTGTGATCCATCCTCCTGCCTCTGCCTTCCAAGTGCTGAGATTACAAGTGTGGGCCCTGCTGATCTGCTCATCTTTTTATTTATTTATTTATTTTTATTTCTTTCCTGGTAGTATCTCACTCTACTCCAGGCTGATCTGGATCTCACTCTGTAGTCCCAGGCTGGCCTGGAACTCACAGTGATCCTCCTACCTCTGCCTCCCAAGTGCAGAGATTAAAGGTGTGTGGCACCATGTTATTAATATATTTAAGGTCTAGGACACGCTGTTCTGGAATACATAGTTGATATTAGACAGGTTACCATAGTAAAGTGAATCACCTCACCTGTCCTGTCACATGATTACTCAGGGTCTTTGGTTTTGTTTTGTGACAAAGTCGCTAAAATCTACTGTTTACCATGATTTCCAAGCACAGTCCATGCTTATTACCTAAGTCCTCCTGCTGGACTTGCTCATCTCCACTTCTGATCTCAAGCCTGCTTGCTATCATGGGCTTCACGGGGGAAGGAACAGGCCCTGGAAGCTGTTGAATTGTTGGATCATGGATTTCTTTCTTCCTATTATCGCTGGTAAAATCCCACTTTCCTGTGGTGGGTAGTGCATGGCAGGGCTGAGGGCTTGATTTATCACGATGGGCTCCACAAACAGATGATTTCATTCTTCTCAGTGGCGTTATCCCTCCATCTGACACGCAAGTACGATGGGGGAAATTAGAAGTGGAAGTCTCTGAAATAGAAGTGGCCACGGACAGTCACCACCATCCCTATCACAGAAACTTCAGTAGCATCTCTTTCTAATAGAAAATTTGCCCACATATACACTAATAAAAATAAATCTGTTTCCGATTACGAACTATGCAGCCAGGTGCTTGCTTGTTATGAGAAAGGCATGTTCATTAATTTTCAGCTATGAAAAGTGCACAGTGCCATAAATATACAATTCAAAATGCACTGCTGATAAATGAATACCTGGCTTGTTAATGTGCCAGAGAGGGGTACCCGGCATAAAATACACCCGACAGGAGTGCCCAGGTGATGGGCTGGCCTTACAGCCAGCAGTCAGCCTCGGACAGTCCTGCACTGTGTCTTCCCAGCTCCTCTGCTGGAAGTTTCAACCTGCCTTGTTTTTCCTTTATCATGGAGGGCAGGCAGGGACACCTTGGGTCATGGTGAGCTGTCTGCACTCTGGGATGGCTGGGCATGGCTTTCATGGTGGATACTTCCCTTCCTCTGGGTATAGACATGGCCATGGACACTAAGTCTTTCTTGAAATTTTGAAGCTTGTAGGTATCACACCAGACCTGTCCAGAGAGAAGGGAATGTGCTTACTGTGAACTAGAACATTCCAGCTGTTGTCATTGCCATGGGCTGGTAGCAGTGTCCAGCCTCCCCTCATTCTGGAAGAGTCCCGTCTATTTCACCAGACCTGAGATGGTCTCAGCTCTGCAGCCTCGCTGCTTGCTGGGACTTGAGTCTGCTGCCCAGGGCGGTAGCAGTGGTGGGGCGCAGATCAGGTTTCCCACTCAGCCTCCCACAGGACAGGGACTTGGCCGGAGAACAAAGGAATCAACACTCCAGTGTTGGTTGATTCCAATGATGGTCATGGAACCTGGGACCATGTCAGCATCCTCAGTGCAGTGTGTGTGTGTGTGTGTGTGTGTGTGTGTGTGTGTGTGTGTGTGTGTGTAGAGAAGCATGGGGGGCCCAGGGCCTACTGGAGAGCACCCAGCAAAGCCACATGGTTTGGCAAACCTTT